>JAJONR010009445.1:0-13247 GCA_029582245.1 Solanum etuberosum
TCAGCACCCTTAACAAAGCTGACTCAAAAAAGCAGTTAAGTTCCAGTGGACTGAGGCTTGCGAGCATAGTTTCCAGGAGCTGAAGGATAGGTTGACATCAGCACCAATTCTAGCATTACCACAGGGTTCAGAAGGCTATGTGGTGTACTGTGATGTTTCTGGTGTTGGGTTGGAATTTGGTCTAATGCAACATGGTAATGTTATCGCATATGCTTCAAGGAACTTGAGGAAGCATGAGAAGAACTATCCGACCCACTATTTAGTGTTTTCTGCAGTTGTGCATGCGTTAAAGATCTGGAGACACTATTTATATGGCATTCATGTTGACATCTTCACAGATCATAAAAGCCTTCAGTATATCTTTAGACAGAAAAAGTTAAATCTGCGACAGCATCGATGGCTTGAGTTACTGAAAGACTACGATGTGGATATTTTATATCATCCAGGAAAGGCGAATGTGGTATCCGATGCCCTCAGCCGAAGATCTATGGGTATTTTATCCTATTTAGCTGTTGAGAAGCATGAGTTAGCGCAAGAGCTTAATAAGTTAGCTAGCTTGGGAGTCAGATTGTTAAAGGCAGATGATAGTGAGGTCACAATTCAGGACACAACTGTATCATCCCTAGTTGTATAGGTAAACGCACGGTAACAGGAGGATCCTAACTTAGAGCAGCTCAGAGCCAAGGATCAAGATCAACAGTCTTTAGCATTTGATATAACAGGAGATGGAGTCCTCAGATATAGTGGTCGATCGTGTGTTTCGGATGTTGAAGCGCTTCGACATCAAATTATGGAAGAGGCACATCATTCCCGTTATTCTATTCACCCTGGTTCGACAAAGATGTACCATGATGTTAAAGAGATTTATTGGTGGCACGGGATGAAGAAGGATGTTGCTGAGTTTGTGGCACAGTGTCCTAACTGCCAAGAGGTGAAGGTTGAGCACCAAAAGCCCGCTGGGCTAGTCTAGGAGATAGCGATTCCTTTGTGGAAATGGGAAGTAATTAATATGGATTTTATTACAGGGTTACCTTGATCGCGTCGTAAGTTTGACTCTATTTGAATAATTGTTGACAAACTAACAAAATCAGCCCACTTCTTACCAGTCAGGGCTACTTTTACAGCCAAAGACTATGTAGGGCTCTATATTAAAGAGATTGTTAGGCTACACGGTGTCCCATTATCTATTATCTCGGATAGAGGAGCACAATTTACCGCTAACTTCTGGAAGTCCATCCAGAAAGGACTGGGACACAGGTTAATCTTAGTACAGCCTTTCACCCTCAGACATATGGCCAGGCTGAGCACACAATTTTGACACTCGAGGATATGTTACGGGCGTGCACGCTAGACTTCAAGGGAAGTTGGGATGACCACTTGCCTCTTATTGAGTTCGCAATACAACAATATTTATCATTCCAGCATCGGGATGACACCTTATGAAGCTTTGTATGGGCGAAAATGTAGATCCCCCATCTGATGGTTTGAGGTAGGTGAGTCAGGGTTAATTGTACCCGACTTAGTATAGCAGACAGTGGAGCAGGTTAAGCTCATTTGGGAGAGGTTGCTAATACCTCAAAGCTGACAGAAGTCATACTCAGATGTGCGACAAAGCGACTTAGAGTTTGTGTCGATGACTGGGTATTCTTTAAAGTCTCGCCTATGTAGGGTGTTCTGAGATTTGGCCAAAAAGGCAAGCTTAGTCCAAGATTCATTGGGCCGTACAGGATCCTTCAGAGGGTAGGAAGAGTGGCTTATGAGTTAGAATTGCCTTCGGTGCTAGAATCTATTCATCCAGTTTTCCATGTATCGATGCTACAGAAGTGCGTGGGAGACCCTTCTCGGGTTGTCCCAGTTAAGGATGTTCAGATCATAGAGGAGTTGTCCTACGAGGAAACTCCAGTTTCCATATTAGATATACAGGTTCGTAAATTCAGGACCAAAGAGGTGGCTTCGGTTAAAGTATTGGGGAGAAACAAGAATAAAGAAGAGGTGACCTGGGAAGCTGAGGATGGCATGAGGTCCAAATATCCTCACTTGTTTCATACCCCAGGGTGATGGAATATCTGTTTATATTAGTGTAGATAGGTAATATACCTATCTGATTTATTTTATATTGTTGCTTATTATTATTATGTGTTATGTCATAATTTAAGTTTTCAAGGGTTGTATCTCAAGTTTTGAAGTTAGGTAGGTGGCAAAATAAAAGTTGGCGAAAGTTATCGTAAGTTCCTTTTTAAAGATTTCTCTGAAATTTGGGTCAAATGTCTCGGAGGTTTTCTCCCAATGTATAAAGAGTTATGGAGCCCCCGACCTATTAAATAGAAGGTATACGAGTCTAGTTTCCAATGCATCAAACCGTTCGTTCATACGACTTCAGAAGAGAGAGATATTCACGTTTTAGCGAGACTGCACAAGCAGGCACGTGAGGTGGGGCCCTAGGTCGGTGGAACTTTATATATATCTTCTTATTCGACTTTTTCTTCATTTTTTGAGTTGAGAACCAGAAAAATTAGGAAACTCATTTCTAGGATCAACCAAATTATAAATTTTCTCAACTTAAGTCCTTGACGAAAGTTGTTCTACGCGTTGAGATCGTCATCATGGTATAATTTATTTTATCGATTTGATAGCATATCATACTTTGGTATTGGGAAAGCAAAGGTTTGGACATATTTTATGGTTTTGAGGTGTATTAAGAACTTACGATCAAGGTAAGACCCTTCTTTCATCGACTCTAGCTTTGATAAGCCACAAATAGCAATTTACGACGGAAATACATATCTTTTATCAGATTATCATGGTATCTTCTATTCTTGTGTGTTGATTATTGTCCTGCCTTGTTGTAGTATCAAGGGGGGCTGTGAGTAAAAGTCGTTACGCAATGGGAATTCAGCTTAAAAGGTATGTTAAGCCTATTCCCTTCTTACGGCATGGTTCCTTAAAGCTTAGGAGCAATGTAATTGGGTTGTTATCGTTGTTATACTTGTAGCCATTATTGGTGATTGTTGGCTGCTAGAGTGGATATAATCCTCCCTTGTCGGGATTCTTATTCAGTTAGTAGCGTCCCTATGTTGTACACGACTTATAGGTTATTCGTATAGGTTTCTTATAGCTAAATTGCTCGCTTTTAGCCTATTGGATTGTTATTTTTTCCCTTGGGGCTATTGTGGTTAGCTGCAGATATGAGATCTATGCCTAGAAGGGCTATGTTCTGCCTACAGGGCTATATTGATGCCTAGAAGGGCTATGAGGTGCCTACAGGGCTATATTGATGCCTAAGAAGGCTATGTGCTGCATACAAGGCCATGTTGTTTCCTAAGAGGGCTATGAGTTGTCTATACGCTATATTGATGCCTAAGAGAGCTATGTGCTGCCTACGGGGCTATATTATTTCCTAAGAGGGCTATGTGACTGCCTACGGGGCTAGGGGACTACCGATAGGGGTATATATATTGATTGGCACCTTCTGGGCTTATGGGGGCCTGAGTAGGTGGTCTTGTGTGTTGTTTGTACCTGCCGAGATTATGGGGGCTTTGTTAGGTTGTTGTTTTATTATTTTTGATATGTTTAGATTTAGGAGCAGGTCAGTACACTTATCTTATCCTTGATTTATTTATCGGATTACTCCCACTATATTAGGATACCTGCTCATGGTCTATTGCCTTTCATACTCGGTACATTATTTCGTATTGATGCCCCATTGCCTGGGGGTACTGCATTCATTCCTGCAGGTCTCGACAGACAACCTAGTAGACCTCCTCAGCAACAAGATTGACTTCTATCCGGTTGGCTAGCCCCTTTCCTCCGGAGCTGCCAGAGTTGGGAGGTTTGTTAGCTTTTGTTGTATATATTTTTATGGGTAGGCTGGGGCCTGTCCCGCCAATCTTTACTACTCTTAGAGGCTTGCAGACTAGTGTGTGGGGTGTATAGCTATGTTATCGCCATGCTGCCCTAGTTTGTTGGTTTGTTGAAGCTTGTTAGCTGTTTGATGTATTGTCTTGATATATATACCTGCTTTCAGTTTTGGTATAGAGATCATGGTGGCTTCGACGACCTAATCAGGACTTCTGTGCTAGTTGGCTATTTCTTCATATGAACTCTTTTGGGAGTAGCTGTTTCTTTTATAGATTTGTTGACAGGGGCCTTGCCGGCTGAGGGCTCAATTTTAAGTCGAGATATACTAGTTTGTTTTCTTGATTGCGTGTGGCTGCCATGCGCTAGGAGAAAATGGGTCAGCAGGGTCGGCTCGGGCCTGAGTTTTGGCATTAAGAGCCAGTTGCGCCCCTTGAGTTTGGGGCGTGACAGCATTTTTAGACATTGAAATTCATTGGGACTCTACAAGACGTGTTCAATTCGAATAGGGACTCTAGAAGGTGTTCTGTTTCAATTAGAATTCTTGGAGGCTACTCAACCCTAAACCCTAGTTCATGCCTATATAAAGGGTACTGAATTCCCTTGAAAGAAAAACACACAAAATATTTCTTTTGTTGATATACAAAAAAAAAACACACAAAAAAAAAAGAAAAAAAAAAGGACAATACAAAGAAAATACAAGTAAAGGAAAGATTGTTACCCGTCAAGACGTTCGAGACTTGGAAGCTATGCTAAGCTAACTAGGTTAGACTTGAGACAATATTTTCTTGATAATAATAAAACTCTTAAAGTATAGTTTCCAGCGATCACAACCCTTTTTGGTGATGACGTTCCGACATCAAGATATAAAATATTTTGTGAGGCAACGAAAATCTGAAATCAACTATGTGACAGAATTTAAAGTTAACTTCAAAAAATTGTATAGAACAATTTTAAAGGAGTTAAATTCTAAATTTTTGATATGTCGTGGCCTTTTGTGTGTACTTCCAGAATTAAGCGTATTGCAATTTCGAAGCTACTACCTCGAGATACAATTTTTTTTGTGTCATCGCACAAATCTGAAACTTTTGGTGCACCAAAATCTAAGGCTGACTTCGTAATCATATCTGAAACAATCCCAAAGGTTTTAAAATTTAAATTTCAGATATATTATATACCTTTGTGTCTAGATTCGGAATAATCAAGCGGCTTGTGATTTCGTCATTCCTATAACGAGATACGAGAGTTTTAGTAAAGTCACACTAATCTGAAATTTTCAGCATGACAGAATCTAGAGCTAAATTCAAAAATTTATCTGGAAAGATTCTGAAGGTAATAAATTCTGAATTTTTGATATGTTAGAGATCGAGAAGTCTAATTTCTGGAAAATCAAACCTTTCATGATTTGGGAGTCTCTACTATTAGATATGAATTTTCTACGACAGACATGTCAAGCTATAAAAAAAGTGACGAAAGTCAGAAAAAGGGAATAAAATAACCTTGCATTATGCACCTTTCGTGTAGCTCACAATCTGTAATTGAAGTCAAAATTGTGGAGACAATGTGTCTATTTATAGATGTCATGTGATGGGAATAAAATCATTCTCCTAGTTCAATTACAATTCTTTTGATATATGAATATGAAATTGAGTAGGATTACAATTCCTAGTTCAATTATAATTCCTTTTTAACTAAGGCGATTGGTCACTTCGAATAAAACAAGGAAAGGTTTGTGGCGTTGAAATAATTTGTAGCCTAATCCTTGACAAATTTGGACACATGAAACGGTGGCTCTATCACAATACGAATAAAAGAAAAAATCTTTTATTTTAAAGCAGTGGTAATCCTATCTTAGAAAAATAAGGAAACGTAAAATGTGGGCCCTTAAATTAGCTCCCTCCGTTCAAAAGACCATCTGAAGTATATGCCTATGTTGGAAGTTTTGGCAGTATATGTATATATATACTTTTAATATTGATTGGAATCTTCCAAGTAATCGGTGAAATGTTAAATAAATAAATTGCATGGATTAGTTTTTTTTATTTGACTCAAGATCAATTTAGTAACCGGTTAATGCTTCAAGCCTAGTCTTCAAAAGATAAAATATCTTGACAAGACTTGAAGCAGGGGGCATTTGTAATCATTTAAAATTTATTAAATATAAATTTATAAAATGATTCAGATTATATTAAATTCGTAAATATATTAGTCCAAATAAAATATAGATTAATATAATTGGGCTAATTATTCAAGTCCAATAAATATGGATTTAATTAAAGTCATAATTAATTAATTTGGGCTACAGTAGATGAACCTAATTTGCTAAGTCCAATGTCATCTTATGCAGAGGCCCATTTTTTTGGTGCCACGTGGCAAATGACGTGGCCTGCCAAGTCAAACAAGAAGTCAATAGGAGCATGACATGTGTCAAAAATGACAAGCCCGCTCCATAAAGTCCATATGCCAAGTCACTTAAATCTGATTGACCGAAGGGAATCTGTTCCAATCACAACTACTCTATTCTAAAACTATAAATAGGGGTCCTCATAATTCAGAAAAGAGACCGAAAAAAAAATTCTAAGCAAGAAGATAGAGAAAATTCGTGGTACAAACGCCAGAAAATTCTCTATAAGTTACAAGTTTAAGAATTCAAGCATTCAAGTTCAAAAACGATCAAGATCAAGACCATCAAATTCAAGAACAAGCTCGAATCCCTTGAATTCAAGTAAAAGTCAAGATCAAGATAAAGTTCAAAGTTGAAGTTCATCGAAGATTCAAGATCAAGCTCAAGAGCCCTTGAATTTATATTTGAAAAGGCGAATTCTGAGGAATCATAGGGATTGTAACACTAGCACTTTGAAATAATAAATACGATTGTTGCATAATTTTCCGTTCTTGATTATTATTTTATCGACGCGAATTTTATTGTCTATAAATTTTGCTAGCCTAGTGGGACAATCTCTACCTCTCATCTCAACTTTTCAAGCCTCAAAGAATAGCGAGATAACTTCCATGAAGAACAACTCTCAATCAACTGCCTCTAAGGCCACTAGCTCCAAATTCTCTACTGAAGTTGAAGGAATTCTCGGTGTTACCTTTGGAAGTCTCAGAGCTGTTACAAGGAGCAAGGATGCTATGCTAGGACAACAAACATTTCAAGTGTCGTCCGCGTCAACTCCAGTTTTTGGGTCTGCGACTCCAAAAAGATCAAGTTCCTCTACAAATGCTTTAGAAGGAGGAAGCAGTGTTGCTGAAAAGATCAAGAAGACCTTGGCTCTACTTGAGCAATCTGGTTTAACGAACTCTACCACAAGGGAGAACTATGATTCAACCAATGAATTATCTCCACATGCATCGTGTAACGTGAGTCCACTGAAGATTAACTTATGCGACAATCAATGCTACTCTCCTACATCTCCAATTATCATGCAAACAATGGTGACTACTGCTGCTTCCCCTGAGGAACAACTCACAAATTTGATGAAGTTTGTTGAAGGATTGACAAAGCATGTACAACATAAGAGTCTCGAATTGATAAGTTGATGGATAGGATGGAAGGACTTTTAGATGGAGAAGCGAGCCATGCACTTGGAAAGGGTGTTGAAGTTCAACAGATCGAAAATCCTGCAAAGAAAGCACCACTTGTTAATGAGATGCCAGTTTCTTCCGAAGGAATTATCCCACTTGATCACTTGAAGGTGTTTATTGAAGGCACAAAAGTATGAAATCTCCAACAAGTCTTCTCATATGTATGTCAAGCCATACACTGCAAGAATTGATAACTTTAAAATGCCTGCTGATTATCAACTTCCCAAATTTCAATAATTTGAGGGTAAAGGAAATCCGAAGCAACATGTTGCACACTTTGTGGAGACATGTAATAATGCTGGAACATATGGAGAGCATCTTGTCAAGCAGGTTGCCTGTTCTCTAAAAGTAAATGCCTTTGATTGGTACACGGATCTTGAGCCCAATTCTATTGATAGTAGGGAGCAACTAGAGCAGGAGTTTCTCAATCGCTTCTATAGCACGAGGCGTACAGTGAGCATGGTAGAACTCACGAATACTCACAAAAGGAAGGATGAACCGGTTGTAGATTTCATAAATCGATGGAGGAACGCGAGCCTAAATTACAAGGATAGGCTTAGTGAAGCTTCTGCAATAGAAATGTGTATCCAAGGAATGCACTGGGAGCTTCTTTACATCTTACAAGGAATAAAACCAAAATCCTTCGAAGATCTAGCTACTCGCACTCATGATATGGAGTTGAGCATGTCCTCTGCTAGAAAAGATATGACGTTTGTCCATGATCCTCTCAAAGGAAGAGACAAGCAGGAACCCAAGAGATGGAGCAAATTTGTGCCCAGAAATGACAACAAAGAATCCATGAATGTTAATGTGTCGCCTGTGAAGTTCACTACGAATGAGGGCATGAAGCAAAATGTGAGAACGACTTTCCAAGCATGTTCAAATCAAATGTCGACACTAAGGGATATGCAAGGGTAAAAGTATCCCTTCTTGGATTCTGACATTTCTAAATTTTTTGATGTGTTGCTCGAGTTAAAGCTCATTGACTTGCCAGAGATGAAATGACCTGATGAAGAAGAAAAAACGGATGACCCAAACTATTGCAAGTATCCCAGACTTATGAGTCATCCTCTTGAAAAATGTTTTTCTTCAAAGATAGAGCGATGCGATTGGTTAACGAAAAGAAAATTGTCCTTGATGATGAGAAGGCTAGTTCTAACCAGATCTCTATCACATATGGCTCGCTCGATCCGGTCCAGATATATATCTCTAAAAAACATGAAGAAGAGTCACTGGAACAAGAGGTTGATATAGATGGTGATGAAGGCTGAATTCTTGTGACTAGGCGAAGACGCAACAAGTCAAGCTTACGAAAATAGTCATCTGAGCAACCAATTAGAAGGAAAATGGTGAAGAAATTGAAGAAGCAGAAATCTATTAAGCGCCCAAAGAGGGAAAAGCTAGAAGTGCATCACTACCAGAAACCCCGACGTCCTGTGACTCTAAAGGAATTCTTGCCAAGTTCGTTCTGCACAAAGTCTACTCAAGACAATGTCGAGGCATCATGTTTCAATACTGATAAAGAAGAAACAATGAAGGTGCCTCCTACTGACAAAGAAGGAACGACGAGTGAATCTTCACCAAAAGTGTCTCCTAGTGACGAGAAAAAGCAACAAGGGAATTATCGCCAATGATGTCTCTTTCATCTCCTGAAAAACCTATTGAACCTTTTCTCCAAGAAGCACATGCATGTGATACAAAAATTACATTTACATATAATGATCTTCTATTTGGTGAAACACTACACAATTGTCCTTTGTATATGCTGGGTCATGTGCTAGAGAAGCAGATAAATAGAATCTTAATAGATGAAGGATCTGGAGTCAACATTCTACCTATCCACACATTGAAGGAACTCGGCATCACGACTGAAGAACTTAGTGAAAGTCGTTTGTTGATACAAGGATTTAATCAAGGGGGACAGAGGTCCATAGACTCTATTAAATTAGAAATCCACATGGAAAATTTACGATCAAGTGCATGGATGCATGTGATCGACGCAAAAAACTTCATACAATATATCACTTGGCAGACCTTGGGTACATGAGAATAGAATTGTCCCATCTTCTTACTATCAATGTTTGAAGTATCTTGAAGGAGGGATTGAAAGGAAGATAGTTGCAGATGATAATCCTTTCACCAAAGTTGAGACACACTTTGCCGATGCAAAATTCTATTTGAAGGGTTATGTTGTTAAAGGGACAAAATCCAATGATGTCAAATCAATCAAGTCTCATAAGATCACAAGCAAAAGAATCGATGCAGCTGTCAGAAAGGTAAATGTTGACACTAAAGAACTTTCTCCCATTCTTAATGAAGGGAAGATCATGTCTTCAAGGAAGAAGCTAAATTCTGGAATTCGAAGAATGCTTTGAGTCTTAGCTCAAAAAAAATTTGGGGTGTTACATTATCTACCCCTTGGGATCATTCGTCCTCGAATGACGGCTGGACTGGGTATGGAACGGGGTTACTCTCACTACCTCGTCTGACTCATGAACTTGCCTACTACACAGGCTGGGCTGATTCGTTCCAAGAGTTGGGACCTTTCATAGCACCTAAATCAAGAACGATGTTGTTGTGAACATATTCACACTCTCTCTAAAGTTACCTAATCTTGAACAACGGAAGACTAGGCATGAATTAATAATAGGAATATTATGCCTCATTGGCTGCAACTCATAGCTCCAACAAGGGTACATGACTTCTCTTACCAAGGTCTGAGTCTAATGGCACGCTCTTGCTGTATTCAAGCTTAACCCAAATCCTAAGGTTCGGGTTCTATACCTCGATAGGGAATCTCATCCCAAAAATATTACTCTTTCCCACCACATTTAATCAACATTGGGCTCATATCAAGAACCACCTAATGTTTAACATTACCACATCCAAGATTAGTACTCTAACAACTCCATGGACTCCTACTAACCAGCTCCCTTAAGAAGTTCATTCTCTCATCATCTCTGCCATACCAACTAGAATTTCCCACAATACTACTCGGAACCAACTAAGGGCTCTCATTCAACTATTTTTCATGGTAAAATCTCATCCTCCTCTTCATAACCTTAGATGGAATCATCACACCATCATTATCACGATAAGAACATTAACCTTCTTCTTGTAACATCACTCTACTACTAAAATATCTCTGAAAAGATATCTCCCGTACTCTATTGAGCTCATTACTATCTTATTCTCAACACTTGACTTGATTTCAAATCTTATCATCTCCCCCTTAGGTCTAAAGCTGACACATGAAACCTATGGACCGATTCCATCATCTCTAAACTGGTCTAAATCCCCTTTTCACAACTTGTACTATTCACCCACCTATTATACCTCATTACTTAATCAGTTCTATAACCTTATGAACATCATGGCCCACTCAAACAAATCATAAGCCTAGATTAGATCTATCACTTCATGAATACTCTGTTCTCTTATTCAACACATGTATTTATTCTTCTCTGACACGATGGCACAGCGACATAAACTCTATTTTGGTTAAAATATACTCTATCTCATCATGACTAGTAACTATTCCTCTTCCTTCTATCGAGAACTCTCTACAACATTATTATTCCTTATTCCACTCATAAAGGAACTTATCACTTATAACTGACTGGGTGCATGATTGCAATAACATAATTTGCCCCATCACTATCTCATTTTCTTTGATTACTGAACCTCTGCATACTTTCCTCTAACTCTGGGCACTTTCACTACTATTGCTCATTATTTCGTAACTCATGCTACCTTTTTGGATGAGAATACTACCCAAGCTCTAAAAATGCTTCCTCATAAGGATCTCACCTGAAACAAGGCTTAGAGAAGAGAGTACAACTCGCTTTTAGCTCAAATGCATGATTCACATGAATATGAGAACATTCTTTTGAATCTCAACACTTCAGCTCACTCATGGGCTTCTCTTCAGCCCCTCTGAGGTCTCTTGACTTTTCTGAAGAATTTTTCTAAAAGTAACTCATCCATAAGGATCTAGGATTTACTTTTCAACTACCTTGAGTATGAGGGGTATTCGAATGGGTAAGAGGAACGCACGAGTTAGAGTAAATTCCTTATGACACAGTTCTACTACACGATTTAGTGTAAGAAAGAAGGAAAACTTTTCTTAAATGTCTATAGTCCCTCATTTATAAAAGTGGGGCCCTCACAACCATAAACAAGATCCTACTTGACATGGTTTCATAGACACCCTAGGACACTTGAACTCCATGCTCTGATATCAAGTTTGTCACGACCCAAGCCTACACCCTGGACGTGGCCGGTACTCGAGAACCATTGTTGGTCCTCAAGCGAACCCTCATCCTGGCTAGCTACAAGCGGAAGACTAACTCAATCATATAAAAGCTTAAAAACTGAATTAAATTCAATAACACAAATACTCAATCTCTAAAATAATATGAAAGATACTCAATAGATAAACTCAGAGTTTATAAAAACCACTCAAAGAAGATACATACTGAAAAATACTCAACTTTGTCTATCTATGAAGCCTCTACTATTACAGAAGTATATCGGGATAAGGCCCACGACATCTAAAAACTACTAAATGTAAGATAAAGGTGAAGTCCTCCGAAATATATGAAGGCTCACCAAAGCTGACTGGAATATCCCATGACCTCAACAAAACACTTGTTGATGATCCTGAATACCTGTATCTTCATTATGAAATGATGCATGCCAAATGGCTCAGTACATGGAATGTACGAGCATGTAAGGGGAATTCTAAAACATAAACATAAGCTTGAACTGATGGAAAAGAAACATACTTACCTCTTCTCAACTCACTCAACTCAACTCAATGAAACATAGTTCAACTCAATAATGAGATATTCAACTCTTTGAAACATAGTTCAACTCAACTCAGAGAAATAGAGCTCAACTCAACAATACGATACTCAACTCTGTGAAACATAGTTCAACTCAACTCTGAGAAATAGGGCTCAACTCAACAATCAGATACTCAACTCTGGATAAAGCAACAATAAAAGATGTCATATATGAAAAGCTTTTAAAACAATAGATAGCAACTCAATGTATTGAAAAATACAATAATAACTCAGTTTATATATAAAAATACAATATAACTCTGTCAGAGATTATCTAACCGACAATCATCACTATGAGCTATGTGATGATACATCGTCTAGCCCACGCTGCTAGAATTGTCCTATACTTTGCCGGGGTATAGAACCTACTACTAAGTGGATCCACTAGTCTATGCTAAAAGCATTAAGGAATCATCTAAAAAGTATGACCCTTTCTACCCACATTGGCTACATAGTTTATCGAGGCTGTGAGTTGTATGAACTCTCCCTATATCGGTGCTCAATACTACTCCCAAAATATACTAGCTCATATGTTTTAAAAACATAACTCTTACTGCGGTTTGAGATTATTACTCAAAAATCTTTCTCTTAACAGAGATGGTACTCAAACTGCTCAAAACTGTTTTGGAAATCTCAGTTTCCTCCTCTTTTAAATGTGAAAACATTTACTCTTGGAAATACTTAGTTCCTATATATTCATTTCGTAAAAAAATGAACTCAACTCTACTCTTTCTCAAACTCAAGTGCTCAAGATTTTAAATAATTTGTAAAAAAGACTTCTTAAGATAGGGTTCATGCCGAATTATGGAGGTGAACGACTCAATTCAAGGTTTTCAATAACCATGCATAGAACTCAATACTTGGAACTCAACAACTCCAGAACTCAAGGAGTCAATGATACTACTCATCTCAAGAATGCTCGACTCGGAGGGTTCATGCGGAATTATAGGCATGAAC
>JAJONR010009446.1:0-23425 GCA_029582245.1 Solanum etuberosum
TAACACATCAAATTACTAATAACATCATGACTTCTTATAAATATACATTTTATTTTTTATGTTATGTTTTTCAATTCTTTTATTTTCTATTGCAAAATATGATCTCCGATGTAATGTTATATAATCAACTTTAAAAAAAAATCTTGAGATGTTTTTCTCAAAAGATATTATATAAAAATGAAAGTTGAAATATGTGATCCTTTACTATTAATAAATCATATGCAATGTGCGTACATATTAGATTAATCTCAATATGAAAAATTAAATATCAAAGAAAGTCAAACAAAAAGAAGAAGATCTCACTAACTTCTTAATTTCATGTATAACTATGTTGAAACATAGTTCAAGTATTTTTCTTACTTTTATGCATCACAAATATATTTTAAATTATTTTTATTACAAATTAAGTGGTTTATACATATATAAAGTCATGTAATTTATAATGAATTAAATTTAATGTTACTTTGATTGAACTAATATTATTGTTATAAAATTCATTGAATTTAATAAGAAACTACGATAATCAATTTACCAAAAATTTTTAGATTAACATTTTATGTTTTTTTCTTTTTATCGGTAATATTTAGCGAAAATTACAGTTTGAAAATATCTCTTTAGCAATTTTTTGAACAAACAATATCAAGATCGTGACTCGATTTGTATTTTTTTTCTTATACATTATTTTAAAAAGAAATAGTCAATTAAGGATATCAGTTATTTAAGAAATATATTTAATTTCGCACTTCGCACGGATGTGTACACGGCCCTTCTGTGGACTTTTATCGAGGAAAGCAAGCTTGATAGGGCCAAGTCTTCATTTGTAGGACTGGTAAGTAATAATGTGACATCAAATAGTTTGAAAAATCTTTCAATGTGAATTACGTACAAAGATTAACAGTAAACCAATTGGGAAAAATTTATGAAAGAGCCTAATATACCCAAACATAACTGTCTGCTTTCAATTTCTCATTAATTGAAACAAATTTGTTTCAACTTCCCCATTACGTTACAAGGAAGAAAAACAAACGGTTGTAGGTGGAGAGAAAATGTGTGATTAAAATAATTAAAAGGTGTAGTTAGAAGAATTAAGAGAGTGAATTTTGAATTATTATTTTTATACATAGCATATTAATTTTAGAATAAGAAGAAATTCAAAAAAGGAAAAATAAAAATAAATGGTCTTCTAGATCGTAGCTTTAACATCATTTATCTCCTAGCTATAACATATTCATAGATTTAGAAGTCAATTTAACTCTCCAAAATATTATTAGTTTAAAGTTTATATTTATGAGTGTAAATTGAAAAAAACTTATAACAGTGGAAAATGAAAGCATTTTTTCGACACATTGAATGACTGCAGTAAGTCATGAATGTATCCGGTCAAGTATTGATATGTATCCAATTAAAAAAAAAACTATTTCAATTATTTACTACTTCCTCCGAACCTTTTTATATGTCATCCCTTTTTATAAATAGCTGAACCATAATACTTGTCATTTTATAAAATCAATGCATAAATTATCATATTCTTCCTATTATACCCTTGATAGAGTAGTTAATTAGACTTGAAAATATATAATTTGACCGACCTAGGAAAACTAATAAGTAATTACTGATATTCATTGGATTACTTCGTACATTGATTAATTACTCTCTCCATTCACTATTCTATAAAATCTGATTTTGAAAATAAATACAAAAATTCATCCAAATGCATTTTAATTTTTGAAATCTAGCATATTCATCATTTATTTAAAAGTTGACTTAAGAAAACATTAAATAATGGTAGAAGGGTAAAGTTAATTAATTTCTTAATGCAAGTGCAATCTAAAAATGTGACATATAAAAAGGAACGGAGGGAGTAATAGAAAGGTAAATTTATTTTTTAGTACCAAAAATTGAAGTGGTAGGTTTTAATTAAATGTCAACATGGTCACTTAACTTTTAAAGGATAATTTGGTAATTCAACTTTTAACTTTTTTGGATCACACTTTTAGTATAGTATGATGATGATGAACCTTAGTTGATGAGATTTTTATTGAAATTTTTTGTTCATTTATTTTTCATGTATTGTTTTGGAATTTAAAGTGAGTTCAAGAGTGTTTTTTTAAAAGTATCTTTGGAGAAGAGTTTATAGGAACACAAATGGTTCCAAAAGTTCTATTTTCACATTGAAAAAGAGCTACTATTTTTAACAAGAGTATAAATAGTTTTCAAAAGCATTTTAGCCAGATAAAGAGAAGTTCAAGGGGTAATTTTTCAAATTGAAAAGAAAGTACTATTTTCAGAAAAGTATAAAGAGTTTTTAGAGTATTTCAGAAAGATTGAGTGCAGTTCAGTTACCTCTTAAAGAGGCATTTTTGAGTTATCATCTCAACCCAGTGAGTATTTGCTACTACAAATATATATTTTGGGAGTAGTATTGAGCACCGATATGGGGAAGAGTTCAAACAACTCACAACCCCCATAAACTACGTAGCTACCGTAGATAGGATCATACTGCAAGACGGACAACTCCTCACCTGCCTCAAGAAGACATTTTAGTGGATCCATCAGTTTAGTTGTGTTCTATACTCCGGCAAAGTATAGGACGACTTTGACAACGTGGGTAAGACGTTGTATCATTACGAGGCTCATAGTGATGATTGTCGGTTAGAGAAACCCCCTAGTAAAGTATATTTTTATATATTTTAGTTCAGTATTTACTTTTATGCATCCATACCGAAAGAGCATTAAATTATTTTTATCGTGACATATGCTATTTTTTAGTTGAGCTACTTTCAGCCTTTCTGTTTAGTTAATTATTTTGTTTAGCCCTATTACATACTCGTACATTCAATGCACTGATATCATTTGACCTGCATCATTTCATGATGCAGATTCAGGTACTTAGGATCTTCAACCAGCGTTCCATTGAAATCACATCATCCATTTGTCAGTTTTTGGTGAGACCTCATTGCTTTCGAAGGGCTCTGTTTTAAAATTTGTTAGTAGTAGCATTTTGAGGTGCCGTGGGTCTTGTACCGACACCCATCTTTATATAGTAAAGGCTTCATAGACAGACAGTCATGCAGTATTAAGTTTCAGATATTTTAATTAGAACTTTATGTTGAATACTAAGTATTTTCAGATAACTTTAAGATTTAATAAGTTGATTTTAATAATTCTTCAATTTTGATGCTTGTGTATGCTTGAGTTAGTCTTCCGCTTGTAGTCAGCCAAGATGAGTGGTCGTTTGGGGACCAACAATGGTTCACAAGGGCTAGCCATGTCCAGAGTGTAGACTCAGGTCATGATATAAAGCTTGGAAAAAGACTAACTCCACTGCAAGTGGAATAATAGTTAGTTCTGTGGTTGGTGACCTCATACATGAATGTGAGGAATTTTCTACTGCTCACGCTATGTGGGCAAATTTATGAGGAACATATTGGGATACGTCTGTGACCCGCCTGCGATAGTTGACTATCAAATTTTACACTTACAAGAAGCGTCATGATCAAAATGTCAAACAACACCTTAGGCTGATGTCAAACATGATAGCTTAACTGAAGAGTGCTGGCCATATTCTTTCATATGAGCAATAAGTTCAGACAGTGATTCGGTCTCTTCCCAATAATTGGGAATGTTTGAAAGTTAACTTGACCCATAATGATAGCATCAAAACCGTTTTATGATTCTTACTATGTTGAACTTGAAGATGAGCGGCTTCGTGCTGCTAAAGCTGCTTCTAATGCCTTTGTGACAGAGTCAAGTGGTATAAAATCATCAGGATTCAAGCATAAGAAGAATTGGAAAAGAAATGGAAAATACAAAGAGACTGGAGAAGGACCCTCTAAGAAAAAAAAAATCCAAATTCCAAGAAAGGAAAATGGGTTTTCAAGAAGAGAGACAAGATTAAAATGAAGTGTTATAATTGCCAAGTGTAGGGGCATTTTGCTCATAAATGTACCGAGTCTTAAAAGGTAGCATTTCTAAACGCATCTCTAAGTGTTACATATGTTTCTAGCACTTATTTACTAACTGAATCTTATCCTATGTAGATTGTAGATTCAGGATACACCGACCACGCGAGTCGAGACTGAAAAGAATTTGTGGAGTTTCATCTAAATAAAGGTGGATCTACATAAGAATAATGTCAAACTAGAAGTCAAAGGGATAGGCACTTACGAAGTGGATTTGTGTGGTGGACTTTCTTTGATGTTTTATGGCGTCATATATGCTCCAGATATCCGACGAAACTTAGTATCATCGTCTGTTATTTTAGAAGTTGGTTTCGATATGTTTATTAGTCGTAATGGTGTTAGATAACTCTAGATAATGTTTTATATGATTTTGAATTTCGTTGTGAATATCATTTTATCATTTTAGACTGTAATCCATCAACTTATAACTATTATGTTGACCGTTATGTATTAGCATTTTATACAAGTAACAATGATATTGATGTTATTACATGAAATACAAGATTAGGTCACATAGGAAAAGATCGAATGAATACGTTGGCAAAGGAAGGGCATTTAGGTTCTTTCACAAAAATTGATTTGCCAACTTGTGAAAATTGTCTTACTGGAAAGATTATACATAAACTATTTTGGGAAGGCTAAAAGAGCTGAGTTCCCACTTCAATTAGTTTATTCGGATATTTGTGGTCCAGTGAATGTGAGGGTAAGGTCTGGTGCTACATACTTCATTATATTTATTGACGATTTCATGCATTTTGGTTATGTCTATTTGATTTTTCATAAATTTGAAGCACTTGAGTGATTTAAAAGATATATGAATGAAGTTGAAAATCAATTAGATGAGACATAAAGTCTTTAAGAATCGATCGAGGACGTACATATTTGTAAAAACAATCAGACAATTAGCTACTCCTTATACACCCCAAAAAAATCATGTAGCTAAAAGAAGGAATAGAATATTGATGGACATGTCAAGATCAATGATGGTGTATGCAAATTTGTCTATCTCTTTTTGGGGAGCTGAATTATTGACTACAACCTACATATTCAATAAAGTGCCCTCTAACTAGTGTCTTCTACTCCTTATGAACTTTGGATTGATCATAAATAAACCTAAAATATCTACAACCGTGGGGTTGTGCTGCATATATTAAAGACCATTTTGGTGAGTTTGGTAAACTAAGTCCAAAAGAAAAGAAATGTATCTTTATAAGATACTCTTAACGCTTCAAGGGGCATGTGTTCATTGATGATTTAGAGGATGGAAATATTACTGAAATTATACCGAGAGATATCATATTTTTGGAAAGTGATTTTCCCAAAAAGGGTGAAATTGATGAAGTTGAGCCTCTTTACGAAATGTTGGATTCACAAGATTAGGTAATTTCGTCAGATATACTTGATAACTCAATGAATCAAGAAATGATTCCTCGTCCAACAGGGAGTTATGAATCCCAAAATCCTATAGATGAATCTGAACTTGAATTACGTAAGAGTACAAGAAAAAATGTGTACCTAAATGTTCTTATGAGATTGAGGATTACATTTGTGACACCACAAAAGTTTGAAAGCCGAGTTAGAAAGAAAAGTTACAGAAAATGGCTCAGGAAGTGTCCTGACAAGTCAAACCTATAGACCGTATGAAGTCCTACGGGCAGTAGGAAGTGAACTGTAGGACCTAGAGTTGAGTTGGGGAAAAATTAGTATCTAATGGTGGACCTACTACTTGACAAGATGAGCCTTAGGAATATTGACGGGTCGTAGGATAGTCTCGTAGGAAGGGTTTAGACTTAGTGAAATTTTGGACAAAAGGTTAAGTTCTACGGATAGGGCCTACGCACCGTAAGAAGTTTGATGGACTGTGGAAAGGTCTCGTCAAGTTGGAAGAAATTTTAGGCTCTAGTACATGGTCTATAATTGACTAGTACGGTAGGACAAAACTATAGGGTTTGTCCGAAAGTTATTTTAAAGGGTGTTTTGTTCCTTTACTTTGCATCTAATTCATATTCTACATCGTTTTGCCTATAAATTAGTCCCTATAACTGTTTTTTACCCCTAAATCTACCTATTCCCAAATCAATCTCTAAGATTCCCCAAGTTCCTCCCAAATGGTTTTCTCTCAAAGGTTCTGAAAGATTTCTAGGGTTCTTCAAGTTCAAGTCTCCCTTCCATCAATTTCTTAGGGCTACAATATCAAGGTATGTAGGGCTTTATCAATGGGTTCCATTCCCCCATTGAGCCCAAATGTTTCTCAATCTATTGAAGTCAATTTCAATTCAACTGATTAGGTTATCCTTCAATTCCTCATGGGTTCTATTTGTATGTATTCAAATTGATTGATTTTGATGAGTTATATTCAGTTACATGTTTTCCAACTAATTCCATGTGAACTCATGCATTGATCATGATTTTTACTATGAACCCTAATTTGCATGAACTTATGAAGAAGCTATGAATGATGTTTTCATGAACTTATGCATGACCATGGAAGAGGATTATTTTATGATTTAGGTTTCTTTAGATTGACATCAATGAAATTGTGAAAGGTTTTCTCATATTAAGGAATCATGGTTTTGTGAAAGGTTTTCTTATTTATACTTGATTCAAGATTTAATGAGCTACTCTATGATGTTTTAGCTTTGATTAGTAACTTTGTCGTACTTTTCCATGGATGATAATAATATTATGTTTATGACCATTCCATTGGTATTTAACTTAGCACCGAGATAACTTTGAGGTGGAGGCTCAAATAGGGTATTCTGTAGTAGCAACCTCTAGTTCTAAACTGCGTGCCCCCGTAGGATTACCTTAAATGGCCTAACTAGTGGATCCACATAAAGAACACGACATGGTATGGAGTTCTACCTTGGCAAGTATACTCTCCCTTCTCAATGTAGGAGTTACATTGGATTCCATGTATAGCTCGCATGGTCTTTTGTTGGTTTAAGTTAATATCCCATAAAATGAACTAAATTACTCTCAATTGTTTTACAAAGCTTTCTTTATAATTTCAGGATGCATTGACCATGTTAATGATTATGATTATCTTTTAAGGTTTTTACTATGCTTATCTTGGTCATGCATTTTATGTTTCGATTATGTCCCTTTATGATCATGTTTCACATTTTCATTAATTTCCCTTATACTTAATATATTTCATGTACTAATACACACTTATGCTTACATTTCTTCACTAATGTAGGGATTGGTGACTCCTCTCCCTCCGTTCGTGGCTAGTGAGCACCTAGAAATTTTGAAGACTTGGTGAGTCCTCATGTTTGAGGATGATGTCACTTTATTGCTTTCATATATTTTTACTTTCAGATGTTGTATGTCGTGCATAGGTTACGTCTCGACCATTCCTTTTGATGTAATAGATGACTTGTCAAGACTATATATGTTAAACTTCTGCTTTGAAATGTCAAACTCTTTTCTTGAAATGAAATGTTTTACTTTGTCTATTACTATGTGTATATGTATGTCAAGTGGCTTGTGTAGGGCCTCTCAGGTTCTAATACACCATATCACGTCTTGGGCATACTTTGGGTCATGACAAACTTGGTATTCAGTGCACAAGGATTTAGAAAAAAGTCCTAGGATGTTTGACTAGCCACGATGAGTAGAGTCTTCTTCATAAGTGTGAAGCACACCACATTTATGAATAGGAGGTTACAAAGCGTTAAGGAAACTTCACTTCTTTCATTACTCTAAAGTTGTGCCATAGAGTCTATTTCTATAAATTAAAGATCCTTCTCTTCAATTGTGTTAGATCATTTTCAGGATATGGTCCCTCGAAGAGCTTATGTGAGAAGGAATGTGGGCAACGAAAAGTGTGGAGACTGAGGTTCCTTAAGTTCCAGATGATCCTTTGGACAAGCAAGTGACTCATGCCCAATTCCCAGCCACTTTCCAAGTGTTGGCTCAAGCTATGACGGCCCAAGCCAACAGAGAAGCTAATTCTCTCGTGAACCCAAATACGGGTACGACGGCGGCAAGGATAAGGGATTTCACTAGGATGAATCCTCTAGAATTCCATGGTTCTAAGGTTGATGAGTCTGAGCTAAAGTGGATCCACTAGCTAGTGTCTATCTGAGACAAATCCTACGGTGGCATATAGTTAATGGATAAAGAGATTGCTACTAGAGACCCTACCTTTACTGAAGGGAGAGCCTCCATCTCAATCTCCTCTAGGTGCTAAGTATAAATCTCACTAGTCATTAATCATAATCATATTATCATCCATGGAAATGCACAATTAATCAACCAATCCAAGCTAGAGTTCATATAGAATAACTCCTCAAACTTGATTCAACTTAGGTGAGAAAACCTTTCAACCTAAAGAATTCTTATATGAGAAAACCTTTCACAATTGTGTTCTTAGTAGTATGTGAGAAAACCTTTCACAATAAGAACATTGATACTTTACTGTCAAAGCATCCTCAAATTATTTACATCAACTTCATAAAATCATGCATATCTTCATAAATTCATAAGTTCACGAGTTTCATCATGTGTTCATTGTCTAAAATCATGGACCATGCATGAGTTCATATGAATTCAT
Organism: Solanum etuberosum; assembly: GCA_029582245.1. Taxonomy (NCBI): domain Eukaryota; kingdom Viridiplantae; phylum Streptophyta; class Magnoliopsida; order Solanales; family Solanaceae; genus Solanum; species Solanum etuberosum. The sequence goes on from JAJONR010009446.1 coordinate 8,524, forward strand.
CTCAAAATCATGTAAATACTTTCAATTCATGCATTAGAAGATAAGAAGTAAGTAATTGAATCATGCCCATGAAGATGGAATAAAACCCTTACTTTGAATTGAGAATCTAACTTGTGAAACTTGAAGATTTTAGAAACTCTATGGATGACACGAATCCATAGGTGAATACTAATATACCATAGTGATCAATGCCCAAAAGCTATGGTGAATTGAGAGTCTTGAAGTCTTAGCTTCTTCTTCCTTAGCCTTAAAGATAATTTTGGGGGTGGTCTTGGAGGGAAATTTAAGAATTAGGTGAATGATGTAAAATGGGTAACTTTAGGACTTAATTCACTTATAAAGATCTTGAAATAGGGGTTGAAATGACATAGATTAGGTATTAAACACATACAAAAAGACGAAAATGACCCTAACTTAAAAACTGATTGGTGACCCTAGATGGACCCCTAAATAGACAGTTTAGGGCTTGACAGACTGTTTAGGGAACCATCCAGGTGGCCCCTTCTACGGGCTGCCCTAAATTTTTGGGCTACTGGCCCTAAATGGACCGTAAACCTTTCACCGACCATTTAGGGAGCCGTTCAGGCTACTCCAAATCCTTGCAGCCCTGGAGGCCAGCCCACTTGACTTAAACGGGCAGTGGTGCCTTATATGGACCATTTAGGGTCTCGTGAAGGGTCCCCGTCCTGTTTTAGGCTCGTGGACTTGCATGTTAACTTACTTTTTACCTTTTCAAAGTCTGAGGTGATAAAACCCAACAACTCATGATTGAGGCATTGTAGTACTAACTTTTGGAACCTTAGCCATGTTTCATAAGTAGGTTCATCGTCCATTCTCTTAAAATTTTGGTTGATGTCCTTATGCTTCTCCATCTTCGGAGGAAATAATATCTCAAAGAATACCTCAGTTAACTGTGCCCAAGTGATCGAGTCCCTTGGTAGTTCAACCAACAATTTTGAGGCCTCCCCCAAAAGAGAAAAAGGAAAAGGCCTCAATGGAATGGACTCTTGGGTGATGTTCTTGAAAGTAAATGTGCCACATAAATCCACAAAGTTATGAATGTGCTCATGGTGATCCTCATGAGCAAGAACCCCAAACATTCCCTTCATTTGGAGTAGTTGAATCATGGTTCCGGTTACATGAAATATAGCATTCTCCACTGTTGGGGGTAACCAGATAGCTCTTGTACTTCTTATGGCATTGAAATTCACATCATCTAAATTTACCACATCATCATTATGCCCATGTTGACTACCATCATTGTTCCTAATGACACTCATGTCGTCACCTAAAGAGAACAAAATAATGAAACAAATAATAAGAGTATTCTACTACACTAAATTAGTTCACAAAGACACTCCATTAAAAGAATTCTAAGCACCACTCCCTGACAACGACACCATTTTTGATAATACTAAAATTACTTGCATCATAAACCCATTAAACAAGTAAGCGATCGTAAGCAATATAATTATCCAACATATAGGGTAGGGTTCGAATTCCACAGGGAGTGGTATGTTGTCACGACCCAATTAAGGAACGTGACCGGCGCTAAGGGGGAGAATCCCAAAGCAAGCCTTACTGAATTCTACAGAAAATCAGACAGAGTTTTCTTTGTTTTTTGGGCTTGTTATGAATTTTTCCATGTCTCAGAAATCCACAACACAACTAATAACAACTACAAGTCCAGACATAATATTCATTGGTACTCTAATGGCCACACAGTAATACCAATTCATCTCCAAATCACGAAGAGAAGTTTAAAACCAGTCACATGACTTCAAAACGAAGGAATAATCATGACTTGAACAAAAGAAGGATAAATGGAGCCACTCTAAGAGTTTAAAAAGAATAAAAGGAACCATAGTGATTCGATAAATGTCTTGCCACTCGAAGAAAAGTGGGGCTCACCAGATGCTATAAATTCACACTCTCTATTTAATGAAATCCTCATCAATACCACACGAGTTCTTTCTAAAAATATTAGCGAGGAGTGAGACACTAGCTCAGTGAGTAATAACACTTAACCATAACCATTTTTGATAAGGGACAAATCAGAAAACATGCTAGTATGATAGTCAAATTGATAAATCAATACCTTTTTCAGAAGCGGTAACAATACTCAATCTTATGTGCCTCATGTAATCAAAATAAATGTAGACACTTAGTGGTAAACTTAGAAAAACACTTTCATATCAAATCTTATATTTGGGAGGTTTTCAAGGATGAATCATGTAATCAGTGTGGCCTTCTCTTTAAGAAGTAACCAATAACGGTGGACTCCTCATAAATGAGTTAAATATTCATAACAGTAGATCTCTACTCGAGAGATATCGGTAACGGTATGCTAGTTCTACCTTCTCACTAGCAAGGGCTTTATCGGTAATCTGTAACGACAAGGTGCACCAGGTCTAACGAACCCGTCATTAGCTACGGGATCCATCAAGGTCTACTCCCATTTATACTTTTCGTTGTAAACAATAGAAACATTTCAAAGTGTTATAAGATATTTAAGTTCTTATCGAATCATAGTATATAAAACTTTAATTTAAAACTTATGTCAAAATACTATTTCTCAAGTAAATGTTAAACTCTTTCAATAACGGTAATCATATCTCAAGTATCAATAAACAAGTCTTATAAAAGCGAGTTCATCTCAAATACTATTTCGGTATCATATCAAGTAAAAGACTTCTCCCATATGCAAGTGCAAAGCATTTCGGTAAATCATTCACTTCATAAACCATGTATAAATCATGAAAGTTATAAACCACAAATTGTAGTAAGATTACTACTCACAATACTCATGCTGAAATACCAAGCTTGTCACCTCAAGCAATCCGAACGACTCCCTTCAATCTATCTATAATCACATCATATCGATCTTGTGTTAATTTTTGTTTATGCTAAATCAATAACTATTTAAATACTCAACCCTTAGGTTTAAGATTTGGCTCTCATATGTCTATCTTATTCATACACCTGATAGTCCTTCAATTTAAGCAATATGAGTCATAACTCTAAATATCCACATCTTGCCTTCGATCAAACAAATTATTGGGCTATCAATGGCCTCTCGTTGAAATAGTTATTTATAAATCCTATATTTCTTGATGTGTGTTACCAATAAAGACTTGAGTTGAACATAAGCAAATATTGTCTCTTATATGTTTCTCACACTAATTTGATACTTGTATCCCTGAGTATGTGCAAATTCTAGGCTTAAAAGTCCTGTCGCATCAGCTATACTCCCTTATATAAGTAGCAGCACTTAGGCAATTTCACTCACCTGTTTCATCGTCCAGTCTGCCTATCTTACAAAGAAGACTATTTTTATATTATCTGGACTCTCCAAACACTTCCACTGCTTCACCAGCTAAAAGTCATTTCGTGTGAGCTATATATTCCATATAACCTATGTATTTCCTTCTTAATTCATCTATCTAAACAACTTTGTTTTCCAGATGACACCGGATAGAAAAATTTGACATAGACATAGAGTAGTTTTGTCCATCCATGTAAATTGAAGGATCAAATCTTTTTTTTTAGAACACACATTTCAGGTTCTTGCGGTTTGTATAATTCGCATTGGTTTCATTGTATAAGTGTGCTTCCGAACTTTAGCACAAATACCATTGTAACCACCTTCAAATTATGAAAAGGCAGTTCCTCATGCTTATCCAGCTAGCTCAAAGTATAACTATCACACAACCTTTCTTAATGAGAACACATCCTAATCCCACCCTCAAAACATCACAGAGCATCATGAATCCTCCAAAACATGACTGGAAGACTAACACTATTGTGGTGATCAAACATATTCTGAGCTTCTAAAAGCATCTATTCATATTCCTCTGTTAACTGAAACTTCACCTTTTTTTCTTATTGGTAGATGGTAATTAAGTGGAGTTGTAATTTCTAGAGAAGTGCTACTCCAAAGAAACTATGCAAAAAATGTATGTATTAGCCTGTCAAAATCAAGAAGTTGTTATTCTCTATAAGAGTAGTGGGCTTGTGTCATTTTTCTGAACTACTTTTGCCAACTTAGGTGTCGCCAAAATTCCATTATTAGATAGAACATACCCGAGCAATGCTATTGAGTCTAGCCACAATTCGTACTTAGCATTTACATAGTGTCGATGTCTCATCGTGTTTGTAACCAATTCCTCCTCATCTTTATGTTCTTTTCAACTATGAGAATATACGAAAATATCATCTGCAAACACTAAAAATAATCTGTACAGAATGTCTTGAACATCCTATTTATTAAGTCCATGAATGCACATTGAACATTGACTAGTCCGAAAGATATCACAGGGAACTAATAATACTTGCCCTCAAATTTGGAGGCGGTCTTAGAAATATCATCTTTCTTTGATTGTAAGTTGATAATAGCCCAAACTGAGGATTGATTTTTTTCGACAAGAGGATGACTCGTTGTAACCAATCATGTATGACATCTATTCCAGACAACAACAATTTATTATTTTGTCACTTTGTTCAAAGGTATGTAGTCGAAGCACACCATAGTGATACCTTCAATCTGATGAACCCTTATTTAATATGACCTACAATTATTTACTTATCTCTTCTGAACTCCCTTGGTGTCATACGATATAGGGGCATCAAAAGGGTTGCACGTCACACACCAAGTCAATAGAAAAATATATTTTTATCGTACTAGTAGGTCTTGACAAATTCACAAAAATACATCACTAAATTATGTCACTACCAATACCATTTCTAAATTAGACTAGATATCTCCTCCCTCATGTGCTTTTGTATATGTTGAACCATCATCATGGTATAACATCACTTATTTCTAAAGCCTGAGATTTCCTTCTCTATTTTTTTCCCAGTTTCAACCTAGCATGAATCCACGTTTGCTCTTCTAATAACTTCACATATTTTTCAAAATGTGTTTAGCAATGTCAACAACCTCAAAGTAGGTAAAGCATTTGTGTGCGAGGTTATTGCAGTCTAAGAGGTTAACCATCCTTTCAACAATTTCTACACCTTCAAAAGACTTCGTTAGATAATAAGTAGGGAGCATATCTAGCCAATTGAATAATCCGGAGTCATATATTAGTTCCAACCATCATTTTGAACAAATTCTTAAAATTCCTTATCAAGTTATTCATTTTCAACTGTCCAGAAAGAAACAATCTATAATAACTTAGTGAATCGCCTCAAGTCTTTGGTGTTATCCTACTGGTATTTTGAATAGTACAATATTATACAATGTATTTTATCATATTCACTGTCTTATGCTACCAGAACTATAACACTCTTGCTGAAACATGCTAGAGCTCATAAAGATTTAAGTATTTCACCCAAGAATCTTTTTCAAGAACCTTTAAGACCTTTAAGGATCTTTGAGTTGTTAGAACCTTGGAGGTTTTATCTTTAGAAACTCTCAAGGCTACTTTTTTTTAGACAAATCTGAATCATTGTAGTTACTTGGAGCTGGTCTTGGGCCCTATTTTGTTACCTGGATCTATTCATTGTGTCAATTAATATATTTTTCTTGGTACAAGAAGATAAGTGTCCTAACAGTAACACTCTCATGTTGCTAAAGTGCAGAGTAGTACTCTTTCAGAAAAAGATATATTATCTATCACATAGGTGTATGAAAATTCCCCGCAATGACATAAAAATCTCTTTCTTAGATTTTCCAACCACTTTTGTTTGTTCCCCTTGATTGAGAGAGACGGGTGTTTACAAAGGTGACCCTTAATGCCTCCAGGCCTTTGGACTATTCTTGTTATTTGATGAATAAGTTCAAGACACTTGATGGAAAAAAAAAATGTTAGATTCATCTAGTTGACCCTATAAGTCACACACACGAGAATGAATGAGAAAGAAAGATATAGACACGTCCTATCACATTCTCGCAGAATCACGATTATAGAAATGGCCGGCAACATAACCATAATTGAGATTAGACTACTAAAGTGTGCTCCCTAAGTCACAAGAATAACCTAGTGCTCTGATACCAACTTTGTCATGACCCAATTTAGGAACGTGACCGGCGCTAAGGGGAAGAATCACAAAGCAAGCCTTACCTGAATTCCACAAAAAATCAGACAGTGTTTACTTTGTTTTTGGGCATGTCCTGAATTTTTCCATGTCTCAGGAATCTACAATACAACTAATAACAACTATAAGTCCAAACATAATATTCATTGACACTCTAATGTCACACAGTAATACCAATTCATCTCCAAATCACGAAGGAGAAGTTCAAAACCAATCACATGACTTCAAAACGAAGGAATAATCATGACTCCAATAAAAGAAGGACAAATGGAGCGACTCTAATAGTTTAGAAAGAATAAAAGGAATCATAGTGATTCGATAAATGTCTTGCCACGCGAAGCAAAGTAGGGCTCACCAGATGCTATCAATTCACACTCTCTAGTTAATGATATACTCGTCAACCTGAGTTCTCTGTAAAAACATTAGCGAGGAGTGAGACACTAGCTCAATGAGTAATAACACTTAACTACAATCATTTTTGATAAGGGACAAGTCAGAAAATATGCTAGTATGATAGTCCAATTGATAAATCAATGCCTTTTTTAGAAACGGTAACAATACTCAATCTTATTTGCCTCATGTAAGAAAAATCAATGTAAACACTTAGTAGTAAACTTAGAAAAATACTTTCATATCAAATCTTATATCTGGGAGGTTTCCAAGGATGAATTATGTAATCAGTGTGGCCTTCTCTTTAAGAAGTAACCAATAACGGTGAACTACTCATAAAAGAGATAAATATTCATATCAGTAGATCTGTACTCGAGAGATATCGGTAATTGTATGATATTTCTACCTTCCCACTAGCAAGGGCTTTATCGATAATCTGTAACTATAAGGTGCTCCAGATCTAACGAACCCGTCGTTAGCTACGGAATCCATCAAGGTGTACTCCTATTTATACTTTTCGTTGTAAACAGTAGAAACATTTCAAAGTGTTACAAGTAAATGTTAAACTTTTTTGATAACAGTAATCATATCTCAAGTATCAATAAACAGGTCTTATAAAAGTGAGTTCATCTCAAATACTATTTCGGTATCATATCTAGTAGAAAACTTATCCCATATGCAAGTTCAAAGCATTTCGGTAAATTATTCACTTCATAAATCATGTATAAATCATGAAAGTTATAAAACACACATTGTGGTAAGATTACTACTCACAGTATTCATGCTGAAATACCAAGCTTGTCATCTCAAGTAATCCGAACGACTCCCTTCAATCAATCTATAATCACATCATATTGATCTTGTGTTAATTTTTGTTTATGCTAAATCAATAACTATTTAAATACTCAACCCTTATGGTTAAGGTTTGGCTCTCATATGTCTATCTTATTCATACAACTAATAGTCCTTCAATTTAAGCAATACGAGTCATAACTCTAAATATCCACATCTTGCTTTCGATCAAACGAATTATTTGGCTATCCATGGCCTCTCGTTGAATTAGTTATTTATAAATCCTTCATTTCTGATTCATGTCGATCAGGATGAAATTTGTTTCATCATAAAAACTTTTATTATTGCTAGCTATTACAGTTAAACATCAACTCAATTTAAAAATCACAATGTAACTCAACTTGTGATACTAGGAGTATAAGAATAAAATCTGTTTCTATCTATGGGTATTTTCACATCCAATGTAACTATACTCACCATAATCAATTTATTAATATAACAATGATTCAACTCGCAACAATATGTTTATACATACTGATGTCAATGAAATCAAAAATTTACCTGGAGATCCAAATTAAACATGATTGGAAAGACTTTCTTGTGGTTCTAAATAGCTATTACAAACTTCTTCTTGATTTCTCCATAAGTTGCTACTGGAATCTCTCGTTGATTCTTTGTTTTCCTTGATTTGATTCTTTTAAAACTTGGATTATTACTTTCTCCATTGCTGCGTTCCCCTTTTCCTTTAAGACCCAATTGCTATCTGAAGCAATTTTTCTTTTAGGGTTATGGCCCACTATGCTCCATTAATTAATTATTTATTTATTTTGGCTAATGACTAATATGTCCTCATTAAAATACGGGATATTACATATGTGAAAGAGTTCAATTACAATGTGAAATTGTGCCCCAACTCATTGCAAGTAAATAGTAACAAGGGTGAAAATGATTCCAATTATCAAATAGAGGTTGTTTGGTAACCAATTTTGATCAATCAAACTTAAACAAGAGATTAACAAGCAAGTGGATTGGGAAGCTAGGAGTGTGCAGAAGTGGGTATCGATTTCAAAAGGTGGGTCAATGTGATTGATCAATAACCTTAATTACCCATGGATAGGCTGGATCAATCTTAAGCACATGTCATATTTCTCAATCATAATATGCTTATCACAAGAATTTCTCTTGGATACTCTCATGTGTAATCAACTAACCAACCCAATACCTTGACATTAATCTTCTCTCTCGAGCAAGACTATAATTTAAGGTGAAACCCCAAAATTCTTTTTCAAGCAAATAAAGAATTTTAAACTAATATGCAAGCATCAACTCAATTACCCGCTTCATATATTCTCTCTCAAGCAATATACAAAGATCCAAAGTTAGGATTAAGTTTGCAACCTTAATTTATAAATTGAACTCATGAAAATCAAATAAAATTCATGAAAATCAAGGTAAAACAGAGCAATACACATTATCCCACCAATTTAATCAAAAGCCAACTCCATTTGCACCCCTAGGATAGGAATTTTAGCCAATCATATTAAGAGTACAAAAAAGTATACCAAAAACATTTTCGGCCATCAGATTGATGATTTTCAATTTCAATTAAAGAGATATACTTCAAAAATCCTAAAAATCATGAGTTACAAGCTTGTTTCTCTCACTACAAAATAGAAGTTTCCTATTGTTCTCTTTCAGAAAAGTTTCAGATCCTATTCTATGAGCCAAAAAGATATATTTTCTCTTCTTTAGGCTATTTATAGTTCCCAAAAAATTAGCCAAAATTTCATCAAATTTCTTAGTTGACAATGTTCGTCGTTCTCGTCGACTTATTCTTCTTCTCGCCTTTCTTGGTTTCTGGCTTTAGGTGTTTGAACCACAGTTGGTGAGCACGATGGAGTTCACCGTTCATATTTAGCGAGTCGTCGATTATCATCCAATCTCACCTTTTCATCTTAAACTTGGCTTAAATGTACTGTAACTTTCGGCAAACACTTGTTAGTTCACCGATTGAGTTCGGTGAGTCATTGTTTAGATCATCTTCTCAATGACCTATCTTGAGCATTTGAGTCAAGGACTCTGTCATTTTTGGCGAGATCTAGCAAATTTGGTGATTCACCGAGTGCCTTTTGGCGAGCATCCATGTCACGATTTTACTCTTTTTTCAGTTTTTTAGCCTCTTTTTGTGTGATTCATCCTTGCCTTGTCCTTGACACTTCATATCTACAAAAAAAAAATCATTAGATATGAACTTAAAAAGACATTAAGGACACTAATTTTTGAAATAAAAAGGCCTCAAATGAGTTAAATATTTGACTCGTCACATCCTTTGAAGCTCGTGGATAGATGGAATGAAACTCTTCTTGTGGCTACAATATTGTTGGAATATCCTCTTCCCGAATATCATCATAGTGAAACATTTTTTTCAATCTCTAATATCTCTTATCCTCTTGTAATCAAATATTAATTACTTTATTTCCAAAATTAAGAATATATATGAAAACATAAGAAGTGCACATGTGAATAGTATATTGCAAATGGCAATAAAATAAAGACCCCAACTTAGAAATTGAATTGGCTTGGTTTATGATTTATGATAAATTGAATTGACTTCCTATTTATTACATCATAGAGGCTACTATGTAAGAAACTTACAAGTTGACAACTTTATTGTAATCTTATCCAATTTCAAGCTTATCCTATTGCATGTTATTTAATTGTAAGCTTATCCAATTGCAATCTTATCAAATTGCAAGCTTATTCAATTACAAGGTTACCATATTGCATGCTTATCCAATTACATGTTTATCGAATAAGTAGTTCATTTAAAGGAAATGAATAGACTTCTATTTTTAAAGAGTAGAAACTTCTATATAAATTTCTTGAAAGCTTATCTATTAATGGGTGTTTTAGATACACAACAATAATACAAGGTATTTATAATCCAAATAATCTACTTGATTTATTCATTGTATTATATAATAATATTTATTATACATAATTTATACCGTTTAGTAAAGAAGATATATATAAATCCAAGATTTTTTAATTAGAACATGCATAATTTGATTTTTTATCGTGTGTGTATAGCTATATACATGCCTACCTTAATTATAAACAAACTCATATATAAATAGGTTTAACAAAATGATGATAAATTTACTATAAGGAAAGATAAAATTGTAAGCAAACAGTATGGACAAAATTATTTTTTCCTTTGGCTATGAGTTCCATGAAAAAAATTCATTTAATATATAGTATTTTAATATCTGACATTGTATGACATATGTTCTTGCTAAATGAAAAAGGAAAATCTAATATTTTAATAAAATTAACACTCGATAGTGAATAACCACGTTAAAACTCGAAGATTAATTTGTATCGAATAATTGATAAAAATATTTTATTAAATAATATAAATTTAGATATTGAATAATGATTTTATGAAAAGCAATGTATAGTGTTATTTTTTGTTGGATAGTATCTATTAGGGTAGATTATAAAAAAATTCTTTTTTTTTGGTAATGTATTTATGTTTCTTCCATAAATAACTATAACCAATTTATATATAAGGCAAAAAATTAAGCATTCAAATTAAATCTTCAAAGATAGTAGATAAACATCTGAACAACCAGTCAATACTTTTCAATCAAATTCTCAAAGGTATTTGCTTTTTTTTCTATTTTGTGTATGTGTGTTATTTTTGACAACTTAAGCCAATTTCATCCAGTTTTATAAATTCAGGATCAAGAGTTCTGGAACCATCAAAACAAGAAAAATGATGAATATTGTTGATCGGGAACAGGTGAATTCACGTGTTACTAATTGAATTTATTTATTCAATTTGTTGTTGGTTTGACTTAATATCTATGTGTTCTCTATTTCTATGGATAAAATGTGTCTTTTTCCTATTTAGGTTCTATCATCCCGTGAAGGAGAATAGCATCATCATTTATTTTGCAAGGACCAATTCCTTTTACCTATGATAATTGTGAAACAAAGTGGATAAAATAAATATACAAGCCTAAGATTTTTTTTTTTTTCTCCATACGAAACACACACCTACTGGTAAACTTTAATAAAACAAGAATGCATTGCTTACAAGCATTAATTGTTTCGACCACAAAAATATTAAAGTCATGCTAGAAAATAATGATAGGTGAAAAATATATGATCCTTATATCAGTTTTATGCCTTCAGAATAGTCAAAAATTCTTAGAGTGCTTGTATTGTTAATTTCTCTCTCGTTTTTCAACTGACAAAGAACTTAGATTTTTTCTCTTGTTAAAATTTTCTAATTTTTTAATACTCTATTTTTTTGATAATAGTAGATAAAATAAATTATGATGCTTTCTCGTTTATCATTTTAAAACTTTTGGTTGTAATTATATAATATTTTAATACTTAAAAAAAGGTGTATGATAGACCTTTCTTGTCTATCTAGGCCATGGATGTATATCTGAAGAGGATATACTTGTGGGAATCCTCAGTAGGTTGCCTGTGCGGTCTCTTCTTTGATTCAAATGTAATCCAATTTTTGGGGTACACTGATTAATGAGCCGTATTTTAAGATGAAGAATCTCACTCATTCCAAGAAGGACAAAAGTTTCTAAAAAATTCTGTTCTACAAATTGCTCCCTAAGAAGTCTATATTTTCCATTTATTGTTGTTCGGTATCATCTGTAACACTCCAGAAAATTTTTGAGCTAAGACTTGAACCATCCTTCGTTGTGAGTAGGATTTTACTTAGGAATTTAAAATTTCTTAAGTGTTAAGGTCACTAGATATAGCACCTTGAGTTCCAAGGAGAACTAAAGAGAGTTCATTCAAGTCATTCATAAGTTCTTCTAAGACTTAGGTAAAGTTCAAATGACCATAACTCTCATTACAGGATGAGTTAGGTGTGTCATTACTTGGAAAATGAAAGGTCTTTGAATTATCTTTCCAACGCCACCAAGTTTGCTAAGTTTTGAGGTCGGATGAGTGAGATATGCCCTTTTGAAGTCAGACTGTCCAGTTAAGGAAAGTTACCCGAAAATAGTGAGGGGTATTTTGATCTTTTCCTTACCAAATCAGATTTAATTCCTTTTTAGTAAGGTTTTAAGGGCCTAATCCTATTAGGTTCAGTTTTATAATCCTAATATACGCCTAGAGTTTTAGTTGAGAGTTTAAGAAGATAAAATAGGAGTAAAAGAGAGAAAAGAGGAGAGGATCATAAAGTTCATCGAGGTTCTTGAGTTTTGTTGCAGATTTTCGCCATGGGTTTAATCCCTAAGAGGTATGTAAGCTTCCATAGTGTTGGGTTCGTTCACCCACGCGCCAATCATGTTTTCTTTCAGCGTAAATTCGGTCTAGAAAGTTGAAGGTTTGATGTTCTTGAATTGTGTTCTTGAAGTTCATTCTAAATCTTATTTTGTTGGGGTTTTGATGAATTATTGAGATGAAATTTAGTGATCTGAGTGTTTTTTTTATGTAGAATAGTGTGTACTTAGGTTGAGTAATTGAATCTAAGGAAAACTTGAGAAAATAAATTGATTAGAAGCGATTTAGGATCAGAAAACGAGAGACGAAATTCGTCAAAATTTTGCCTGGGGAAAGGCTGGCGCGGCGCGCCCCTGATGCGCCAGAGAGGCTGGGGGGCGCCCCAGCAGTGCGCCAGAAAGTGCCCCCAGAACTTTAGGCGATGGCACCCCACGCCTGTAATGCGCCCGGGACGTCTGCCCCCACCCTTTTTCCGTCGTTTAGCCTATCTAAGTTCTTCTAAAGTGTACTAACACTTCCTATTCATTCTAACTACTCTAAGCTACTTCTAAACATCCAGAAATCATCCATGAACATGAATCATAACCTTGAATTCATAATTCAAATTCAAGAGAGAGTTAAGAGTAAAGTTCAAGAATGTCTTTGAGTTCAATTGTGAATCCTTTGAGATCAAGTATCAATTTGAACTAAGTTTTGAGGAAGTAAGAATTAGAATGAGAAGAGTTTTTTACATGAGTTCCATGTTGTTATGTACACCCTCGAGTCGAGTCGTTCATGCCCATAAATTTTGCATGAACTCCATACGTTGAGTATCTTTGAGAGGAGTAGTATCTTCAAGTTCTACGTCTTGAGTATTAAGTTTCTAATCTTTTTTTGAGATTATATTCCTAATCATGGGACTATTACATGTTACCCATGAAGTCCTTGAGTTGAGTAGTTCATGCCCATAATTCCGCATGAACCCTATAAGTCGAGTAGTCTTGAGATGAAAAGTATCTTTGAGTCCTTGAGTTGAGTAGTTCATGCCCATAATTACGCATGAACCATCTGAGTCGAGCATTCTTAAATGAGTATTATCATTGAAGTTCTTGAATTTCGAGTATTAATTTCTATATATGGTTATTGAAAACCTTGAATTGAGCTGTTCATGTCCATAATTCGGCATGAACCTTATTTTGAGAAGTCTTTTACAATTGTTTTAAACTTGTTTTAAAGACTTAAGCATTAAGTTGAGTAAGAGCAAGAGTTGAGTTCAGTTTCTTCAAAAGATTATATGGGAACTAAGTATTCTCAAAGAGTAAATGTTTTCACATTTAAACAATAGAGGAAACACCGATTTCCAAGAGAGCTTTTAAGCTAGTTTTGAGTAATAATGTCAAACCACAAAAAGAGTTATGTTTTTAAACATATGAGCTAGTTATATTTTGGGAGTAGTATTGAGCACCGATATGAGGACGAGTTCAGATAACTCAAGTCTCCATAAACCATGTAGCCAACGTGGGTAGAATGAGTCATACTTTTTAGATGAATCCTTAATGCTTTTTAGCATAGACTAGTGGATCCACTTAGTTGAGGCGTTCTATATCCCGGCAAGTTATAGGACAGTTCTGGTAGCGTGGGCGAGACGTTGTATCATCATATAGCTCATAGTGATGGTTTTCGGTCAGAGAAACTCCCACAGAGATATTTTGTATTTTTATATACATAGAGTTTACTTTATATTTTCATATACAAGCAAAGTTTATCTGGTATCCTTGCATACAAACTGAGTTTTTTTCTACTGTTTTAAAAGCTTTCCATATATTGCATATGTATTGTTGCTTTATATTGAGTTGAGTATCCAGAGTCGAGTATCTTATTATTGAGTTGAGCCTTATTTCACTGAGTTGAATATCTTATCATTGAGTTGAGCCTTATTTTACTGAGTTGAATATCTTATCATTGAGTTGAGCCTTATTTCACTGAGTTGAATATCTTATCATTGAGTTGATCTATGTTTCTTTGAGTTGAGTTGAGAAGAGGTAAGTATGTTTCTATTCCACCAGTTCAAGCTTATGTTTATGCTTTATAATTCCCCTTACATGCTCGTACATTCCATGTACTGAGCTATTTGGCCTTCATCATTTCATGATGCAGATATAGGGACTCAGGATCATCAACATACGCTTCATTGATACCGCATGCAGTTTGAGTTAGCTATGGTGAGCCTCCTTACTTCTGGAGGGTTCAACTTGTACTTTTAGTTATATCAGTTGTTAGGATATCGTTGGTCTTGTCCCGACTTCTATCTTTGTCAGTTAGAGGCTTCATAGATAGACAATAGAGTTTCAGAAGTCTGTTCATTTATTTTGTTAAATGTTTTAAAGACTTAAGTTGTCTATTTTATGGCGAGTTGAATATATTATTTTTATTCAGTTTT
>JAJONR010009447.1:0-13375 GCA_029582245.1 Solanum etuberosum
CTATTTCCAATTTAGTTCTTTTTGGAACTCAAGGTGATACATCTAGTGACCTTAACACTTAAGAAATTTTAAATTCCTCGGTAAAATCCTACTCACAACGAAGGATGGTTCGAGTCTTAGCTCAAAAAATTTCTGGGGTGTTACATTGATGCTTCTCAAAATTGTGTTAGAAAAAATAATAATTAATGAATGCTCCATAACTGAGCTGCTATTTATAGAGGGTTAAGAGAAGGTACTAGAGTCCTAACCCAAAACAAATTCAATATTTGATAAGTCAAATATTTTTGGGATAAGAAGATAATATTTCTTTTCAAATTTAATCCTACAAGGACTCAAATTCTTTCTTTATATTTAAGATATTTAAGGTTTTAAATTTAATAAAATCTTAAATATAAAGAATTCTTCTGATAATCAAGTCATACAAAAGACTCGATTCACTAGTATTTGAAGTTGAATTCTTAGCACCTGCACTGTATCTTAAAGAAAGGGGTTGAATTATTATTATTTTATTTTATTTAAAAAATAAAATAAAATAATAAATAAATAAAATACAATTCTCCAAGAGTACAATTATTCAAAATTATCCTACAAATTGGAGTATACTTTCACTAAGTACTTCAAGTCTAGTCTAAAGAAAAAAAAATCTTGACAAGACTTGAAGTAGGGTCATTTGTAAGCATTAAGATTTTATTGAATTTAAATTCATAAATTAATTTGGACTATAATATATTTAAGAAAATAGTTCAAGTTATGTGGCAGTCCAAGTCAAATTAAATGAGCCACTGAAATCATGCCACGTGTCAAAGTTATGTGGCAATCCAAGTCAAATTAAATGAGACGCTTAAATCATGCCACGTGTCAAAGTTATGTGGCAATCCAAGTCAAATTAAATAAGCCACTAAAATCATGCCACGTGTCAAAGTTATGTGGCAATCCATGCCAAATTAAATAAGCTACTAAAATCATGCCACATGTCAAAGTTATGTGGCAATCCAAGTCAAATTAAATGAGCCACTAGAATAACGTCGTGTGTATATGTGACATGTTCTGACCAGTCAAATCAAAGCTTTTCACCGAAGGAATCACACCAGTAGACCACTCCCTACTACTATAAATAGGGGTCCTCATTATTCATAGAAGGGGGGGGGGGGGGTTTCAAGAACAAGAAGCAAGAAGAGAGCTCGTGGATCAAAGGCTGCAAATTCTCTAGAAGCTGCAAGTTTGAAGCAATCAAGTTCAAAGTTCAACTTCAAGATCAAGAACAAAGGCAAATATCAAGATTCAAGATCAAGTTACTTGTTCATACTTATTATTAGTGATAACCATACAAGTGTTCGTGACGAATAATTCAAATCCAAGTTCGAAAACTAAAGATTCAAGATCAAGCTATTCAAGCCCTTGACTCTAAATCAAATTAAAGTCCTACATATTTCATATTATTTTGAAGAATCAGAGGATTTTCATAGAGACTGTAACATGCACTACATTTTGAAATCAAATATTACACTTTGTTACTCTATTTTCCTGTCTTGATTATTTATTTTTTTCGTCTCGAAAATTTGTTGTTTACGATGGTATTGTATCATCTCCCAACGTCTCAAACATGACCTTTTTAAACGTTAGTAAAAGATTATAAGGACCATTGAAAATCAATTGGATATTATAGTTATGCCAACTTCTCACATATTTCAAAACAGGTTTACCAGGACAAATTCCCCTTGCTTATGAAATTTTAAAATAAATTGAAATTGTATTTCAAATTTAGTAAATTGTTAATAAAGAATTCTAAGAAAAACTTTCATTTACAGTACTTTAGATCTATCATGAAATTTCAAATTAAATTGAAATTCTATTTCAAATTTGGGAAATAGTTCATAAAGCTTGCTAAGAACACTTGAGAGGAAAAAACTAAAACTATTATACACATCAAGAAATGAACATATCAGAATAAATAACAATAGAAATAATAAATAATATGATAACTGAAGCAAATTAAACAATAGGCAATACTAAGATTCAAGTATGTTGAGTTTTTATTCTGAGCCACATAAATATCAGATGTCATTAAACTAGCAGAAAGGAAATCAAAGGTTTTAATCACAAAATTTTCTATGAATACAAAGAGATTAATAAAAGCAAACATCGCGATGCTAGCGATGGAATGATCAGTCTAATCCTCCTCCTCCTCCTGACCAGCAGCAATGGCGGCCTTTGAAGAGCTATTTTTCTTTTTAGGCAGAAAAATGTTATGAATGTTTGGAATAACACCACCATTCAGAATCGTCACATCTCTTAGAAATTGAGACAGTTCATCATCAAACCTAATAGCTAATTGAATATACCTTGAAATGATCCGAGTTTTTTTGTCATTCTTCGCTGCAATTCCAGCCAATTCAAGCACCTATAAACAATCACATATATGTAAAATTTGGTTATCATAAACCCTAGAAATTTGACATATCAAAAAAAAAAGAGAAGAAACTTGAGAAATTCAACTCAGCTGCAAGGTACTCAAGCACAACAACAAGGAATACCGGAGCTCCGGCGCCAACACGTAATTGGCATACTTCCTGACTTTGAGAAATCGGGTGATACGAGCCACTGGGAATCAGTGGCGTAGCCAGAAATTTCACGAAGTGTGCCAAATATCACATAGGTAAATAAAAATAATATAACAAATGGGTGCACTAAAATTTTGTAAATCAAACTACGTAACATTAATGATTAATTTTCTTAATTAAAAAATATACCAAAAAATTTAAAATCAAACTACATAATATTTAGCTTTAGTATTCATGTTTATTTAATAGGAAGTGAATAGACAAAGAAACAAAAGAAAATTCAGTTGAGAATGAAATCCCTTTTATGCTTGAAGATTTCACGAACCTCTAATAACTAACAACGAGACATGAAAAGTAAAAAGTAGAATTAAACGAGTCTTATTAAAAGAAATTTTATATGGAGTCTTTATCACTTTTATAAGCTTTATAGAAAAAAAAAAGATTTCCTTAGTAACTTTAAATTAAATAATTACTTTTGAATTATATTTAAATTTTTAAGGAAAAGAAAAAAAAAATCAAAAGTAAATCAATTAAATACTCAATTGGCTACTAAACTTTTTTACCTTTTATTTTTTAAGTTTCAAGTCTCTAAGTTAAGATAATTTAATAGATGAATCGAACCCCCGTGCATCTGATAGCAAAGGCCTCAACTTTGGCTGAGCAGTAGAAACCACTCGGCTAATAAACTTTAATGTTCAAGGGTGTCCAAAATGTCTTATTTAACCATCTAAAGTATTATTTTACTTATATATACGGTGTAATTTTCCAACGAATTGGACACCCTCAACCTAGTGTAGCTCCGCTCATGCTGGGAACTAGGAGAACGGGACCTTTTTTTTTAGCATTTGAACCAAGGCTTTTCCCTTTACCGGACATTGATCTTTTTCACTTCAAAAAGAAAAAATGTTTTATTTTTTGATCGATAGAAACAAGAGACAAATGAAGCAAAAGAATTGAACTATTGTGTGTGTATGTCAATTTCTAAAGCAATCTAGTTGTGGTATTTATAGACCACATGAGTTATAAACCAACCAATGAGAAGACAATCACAAGAATTGAACTTGTACACCGTTGGATGAAAGAAAAAATCAACAGTGGATAAAGATGTTGACACATTTAATCAATTTCAAGGATTATAATAAGTTTATTTCCAAAAATAAAATATTATGATGTGTTTGTTTCAAAAATAAATAAGTATTATGATGTGTTTGTTGCCAAAAAAAGGGACTATGATATCTTTAATTTGTTTCCAAAAAAAAAAGAAAAGACAGAAGGGATTATGATGAGTTTGTTGCTCAAAAAAGAGGGGCAATTTTATTCTTTAACTAGGTAAATTGCCCGTGCTTCGCGCGGTGGTGAACTACGTCAATAATCTACTTCTGAACATTTGATAATATAAGTGTTTTCGAGTGGGTAAAGCCCTACGATAAATTGTCAAGAATATTTTATCCAAAGATAAAATGAAATATTTTTTTAATCTTAAAACCAAAAAAAATTGATTCTAATTGTTTATGCATTTTGTTATTAATTCTTCATTTTACTCTAGTTCTTCATCACCACCATAACTCCAAGGTAGTGTCGAACCACCATAACTTCTGAACACTCAAAAGTCCCTTCTTGGACATCCCATGGATCTTTTAGCCACTGAAAACTCTATAAAGATCAAAGTCATTTATTTTAGAAGTTTAATAATTCTAATCTACATGATACCAATAGTCTAATGATTACATCAAGCTCTTGATTAACATATCTTTACTCCAACATAATGATCAAAAGCATAAACATAAACATAAACAATAAAGTTTAAAACATGTACTCAAAAATAACAATTAATAACATAAGCATAAATTAATGATTGTAAAAAAATATACCAGGATCTGTAACAATAGAATGAAATAAAAAGGAAAAAATCAAGCCACTAAATGCACAGTGTCCCCTTAAGGAAATTATTCCTCTATAGTACCCCCAATGTTTAAAGGAATAGATCCTCTCAGGATAGAACTGTCACGCCCCGAGCCTACACCCCGGGCGGGACTGACACTCGAGAACCATTGCTGGCCCCAAGCGAACCCTTGGCCTGGCTTACTACTCAGCGGAAGACTTACTCATGATAAAATACTTTAAAAAGTAAACTGAAATCTCAATAGATAACTTAGAATGTATAAAGAAACATTCACTAGCCAAAATGGCAACTCAAGTCTCAAACATCAAAACAGAAATGGAAAGACTCAAGAACTAACATCAACTAACTCTCTATGAGAAATGGACGTCGGGACAAGACCCACGACATCCTAATAAACTAAAATGATAAAGTAATAAAAAGGGGGATCCTCCGGAAGCAAGGAGGCTCACCAACAACTCTGAAGCTCAACTGGATCAACGATGCGCTGGATGCTGATCCTGGTTACCTGAATCTGCATCATAAAAAGATGCAGGCCAACTGGCATCGGTACATTGAATGTACGAGCATGCGAGGGGAATTCTAAAACAAGACATAAGCTTGAAAGGAATTGAAAAAACATACCTGACTCAACTCAACTCAACTTAACTCATTTCAATATAAAGCAATAATATGGATGCAATATAAAGAAAAGCTTTTAAAACATTGATAACAACTCTGTGTATTTAGAAATACAATGATAACTCTGTATGTATGCAAAGATACAATATAAACTCTGTTTGTATATGAAAATACAAATAACTATGTGTATATAAGAATACAAATAATAATTGTGGGAGTTTCTCTAACTGACAACCATCACTTAAGAGCTATGTGATGATACAACGTTTTGCCTCACGCTGCCAGGGTCGTCCTATACCTTGCCAAGGGCATAGAACCTAACTACTAAGTGGATCCACTAGTCTATGCTAAAAAGCACTAAGAAATCATCTAAAAAGTATGACCCTTTTCAACCCATGATGGCTACATGGTTAATGGGGGCTGTGAGTTGTCTGAACTCTCCCCCATATCGGTGCTCAATACTACTCCCAAAATATACTAGCTCATATGTTTAAAAATATAACTCCGTGGTTTGAGATAATTACTCAAAAACTAGCCCGAAGGCTCCTTGGAAATCAATGTTTCCTCTCTTGCTTAATTGTGAAAGCATTTACTCTTTACTGAAAAACTAGCTCAAAGGCTCTTTTGGAAATCTCAGTTTCCTTTCTTGTTTAAATGTGAAAACATTTTACTCTTTGGGAATACAAAGTCCCGATATACTCTTTTGAAGAAATGAACTTCAATATTTACTCTTTACTCAACTCAAAACTCAGGTCTTAAATCAAAGTTAAAACATTTGTAAAAGACTTTTGGAAGACTCTGTGAACTTCTCTTGACTTGGCTCTTAACTTTCCTTGAATTTGAATTTATGGATTCAAGGATTGTGATTTGTGATAGGAAAGATCTCATGATGTTTAGAAGTGTTTTTAGATAGTTAAACATGAGAAACAATCAAGAAATCACTGTCTGGAAGCAAGTCTGCGATGCGGAGATGCATATAATTATTTGTTCGCGAAATAAATTTTGAGGCAGAACGGTCTGTGACCACTCCGCGACGCGGAGAAAATTTTATCAATCCTGAGGAACAGGTCCGCGATGTGGACCTAGTACCCAGATTTTTGCCCGACTTTTTCCTTCTTCGTTTTCTAACCCCAATTCGCCTAAATTCAATTCTTTTTCTCAATTCCTCTTTAGATTCAGATACCCAGAACATATACACTAGAATCTAACTCAAAACAACTCTAACAATTGACCTTAAACTCTCAAGAACTCCTCAATCTCATCCCAAATTCAAGAACGAAGGCAATTCAAGAACACAACTCAAGAACATCAAATTCTCAATCTTTTAGGACGAAAATCATACTGAAATAAACATGTTTGGCGCGTGGGTGAACGAAACCAATGCTATGTGAACTGACATACCTCTTTAGGGATCAACCCTTGGCGAAACGACTTCGATTCCGCAAGAAAACTCCAAGAACACTTGACTTTTCTCCTCTTTTCTCCTCTTGAGTTCTTTCTCCAAAAACCCTAGCGTAATTTGTTAAAGCGTAAACTGATCTAATTCTGTTTAGACCCCTAAGTAATTACCAAAAATGAAATAACTTAATTGGGTAGTGAAAAGACCATAGTACCCTTCAAAAATCCGGTTTTGACTTTCCTTATCTAGACAACCCAACTTCAAATGGGCATATCTCCCCCATACGAACTTGAAATCGCGCAAACTCGGCGGCGTTGGAAAGATAATTCCAAGATCTTTCCTAAGGTATCTTGTAGTACACCTAACTCATCCTGAGCTAGGAGTTATGGTCGTTTGAAGTTGATCCAAAACTTATATTTAGCTTAACTTTGTCAAACTTTCCAAATTTGATTATGTCCAAAAATGGTTCTTTCTAAATTTAGCTCTTTCAAATAGCGGAGTGTTACAAGAACGATTCTATTCACCAGTGTATCGATACAAAAATAATGGTGTCAGTGAGCCACTCAACATGAGCAAAATACACAAATATTTATTTGTGCAGAAGAAGTTCAAAATTTTCGTTGTTTTAAAATGAGAGAAAATTCCTCTATTTATAGACAACAAAGGGTAGTGTGAACAAATGCTTATTGTGCCTTAACGGAAAGATCACAACTCTTTAGAAAAGTCACAACCTTTCATAAAAGTCACAACTTTTCATAAAAGTCGCAACTCTTAATAAAAGTCGCAATTCTTCATAAAAGTCACAACTTTTCATAAATGTCACAACTTTTCATAAGAGTCATAACTTTTCATGAAAAGAAAGACTAATTTTGGAAATAAATAAATTAAAAGGAAATCTTGATTTGTGGTGGCGCCACGTAGGCGGGCCTAGGGTTCTCTTTTATATATATATATATATATGATATGATTACAAACTTGAGAGTTAGGAAATTAAATATATCTGCAGTACAGGAAGGACTCCAAGTCTTATGCTTAAGACTCATCACAAATATAATAACACAATACAACTGTGAATACCAAATATATCTGACAAATGAATGATTTCTTCAACTGATGAACCAAGTGTATATCTGACACATCCACTTTCAACAATGAAAAGGATATCAGATTAACTTTTAATTCTCAAAGAGATTCTGAGAATCAACTTTCATAATTATTAGCAATTCAGCCTCTTCAGAATTACTCTTAATTCACAAAGAGATTCTGACACACAACTTTCATAATTAACAATTCAGCCTCTTAAGTCCTGTCCGCAATCATCCTTCGCTAGATCACACTGAACATAAATACATAATACACATACTTGAACAAAAATAAGTGATTTCGACCACTTTTAATTTTGAAGTCCATGTTTATAAAGTCTCAATTCCTTTTCTACTCTTCCTCAATTTCATAATCCAAAAAATAAAAGCAAATATAGGAAGTTACACAATTTTACTCTCATCCACAAACATAAATGATATAGCTTCCAAATTAAAAGAAAAAAGAATAACATATGAAAATCATAAATTAGCTTACTCTTTCACCACTAAAGAAGAAGTCTTTTCAAAATTGATCAAAAGCCACAGAATGAATATAGCAACATCATACAGTGACAATCCATGTAATTATGGAGTCCAATTGTGTAAGATCAAGCTAAGGAGGATAGAAAAATCAAGAAACTCAAACTGACAATCATAACCATTAATCATTGATAGAAAAATCAAGAAACTCAAACTGACAATCATAACCATTAATCATTGTGATGGTTTCTCTAGACAAATATCATCATGTTGGAGATTCTTAAAATTACAATTATTAATCAATTACATGTAAGATATTCTGATAAATGACTGAGATAGGAAATAAATCATTATATGCAGCTTTCAAGAGTACAATTTAAATATGTAGAGTATAATACAGGGGGCATTAAAAAAAGCACTTGTAGGATAAAAGAAACAACTTATTATGACCTTTTTCATATATATAGGCATTCAACAGTAGAAAAGGTAATGTGGAAGTGCAATGTCAAAATTCGTAGGCAGTAAATCAGAAAACATAGACATTAAAACCTACAAAAAAATTATATTTATATATATTTTCCATTCTAATCCGAAATATAAAAGAATTATGAGAATCTTCAATGACTTTTACTTATAAGGGGGAAAACACTATTTTGTAATTAAATAACATAATATTATTTATATCTATGTTCAGATTCATAGCCATCCAAGTCATCAACCACCTTTGGATGGGTACTCAATTTAAAGCTTTACCTCCAAAAGTATCCATATGTCCACTTGCAATTGATCTTTCTATATATTAGAGGATAAATTTCTTACTTTATTTGAAATTCAGACTTTGTTTATATTGCAGTGCTAGAGCCACAAAAAAGTCTCCTTCCCACTTATCCTTATAAACACAAAATTTTATAAATTACAACAAAGGGGGATCTCACATAACCAAAACCTAAAGAAAACAACCATTCTCTTCTAGCCGTCAGCAACAAATTACTATTATCATTAGACAAACAAACATAAAAAACAATTGGCAGCAAAAACTCTTGCATTATATATGCTCAAATGCCATCATATTCTCACGAATCTAACAAACCTACATAGAGGTCATTTAAATATTAACGTTTCGTAATGCAAAATAAAATAAAATTAAAGTTCCTTGACAATCTAACAAAAATATAACGTCAGACCCATAAAGTTGTAAATATATACCTAAAGAAATTAAACTCATGTGAATAAAGCAAATTCGTATAAGATAACTTAAAAGAAAGTTACAAATTGCTTTACCTTTAAATCTAAGACGTTAAAATGATCAAAAACAGCATAAATATCCACCCTAAATCTTAATAATTAATCACCACCACATCAAAATTGTTTTGTACCCTGCATCAAGTTATTCTTGTCAATAAGTCACCTTCGTATAACTTCTTCTCTTGGAATGAGGTACTGAAATTCTACGGATCATCAGAATTACAAGGAAAAGCCTTACCGATTTGTGTGATCAAAATTGAAAGAACATATATGAGTATTTGGAAATAACGCTAGTAGGAAATACATTATTAGGATGAAGAAAGCAATGTAAAGTCTCAAAGTATACTCTGAAGAGAAATTAAGAAACTAACTGTAAAAGAAAGAAATTGAATCCTCTACAATAATTGAAATTTCAAAGGGAAAGATGCCTTATTAATCTATGTGTATGAAGCCAAATGCAGAGTATATAACACATGTGTCTTTATGAGAGTGAAATTCATAATTGAAGTGGAATCTCAAACTACACGTACTTGTAACGTAGCAGATAGTACAAATTTATTGTCACGCCCCGAGCCTACACCCTGGGCGTGACCAGCACTCGAGAACCATTGCTGGCCCAAGCGAACCCTTGGCCTGACTCAATACTCAGCGGGAGACTTACTCAACAATAAAAGAACTCAAAAGTAAACTTTAACTCAAAAGTCTCAAATATTTAAACTCAGAATATTTAGAAATAAACATTCAACTTGCCAAAGAGGCAACTCAAGTATCAACATAAACAATGGAAATGAAAAGACTCATGAACTACTACTGTCTATCTATCTATGAAGCCTCTACTAATTGAGATGGACGTCATGACAAGACCCACGACATCCTAATAACAAAACAGGAATGATAAAACATAAATGAAGGATCCTCCAGAAGCAAGGAGGCTCACCAAACAACTCTGGAACTCAACTGGATCAACGAAGCACTGGTTGATGATCCTGGTTACCTGTATCTGCATCATAAAATGATGCAGGCCAAATGACGTCAATACATTGAATGTACAAGCATCCGAGGAGAAATCTAAAACATGACATAAGCTTGAACCGGAACTGATTAAACAACTTACCTCGTCTCAACTCAACTCAACTTCAACTCAATTCAATATAAAGCAATAACAATAATGCAATATAAAGAAAAACTTTTAAAACAGTAAATAACAACTCAATGTATTGAAAAATACAATATAACTCAGTTTGTATGCAAAAATACAAAATAAACTCTGTTTGGGAGATTCTCTAACCGACAACCATCACTATGAGCTATCTAAAGTTTGAACTACAGAGGAAAGTTTCTGGCGCACTGCTGGGGCGGCGCGCCAACCCTAGCCCAGAAAACCCCGAAGAATTTTCTTTCTCGTTTTCTGACTCTAAGTTGCCTAGAATCGAATGGTTTCTTCCCCACTCACTTAGATTCGAATACCCAACATAAGTACACGATAATCTACTCAAAACAACCCTCAAACCACTAACTTTTATCTCAAGAACTCATCAAAATCCCAACAATCAAGATTACGAATGGAATTTCAAGAAAACTCATCAAGAACTCAAATCCTTCAACTTTGGGAACGAAATTGCATTAAAATATCATGATTGGCGTGTGGGTGAACGAACCCAACACTATGAAAACTCACATACCTCTTAGGGATCAAATATAGAGAAAATATAATCAAGATGCCCATGTTAGAAGATAAATTAGTGAGGTTCCTATTGAGTATATAATACTACTATTTAATATGAAAAAAAGGAGATTTTAGAACTTATTAATCATGAATACATGATCAGATTACAAATATTTCATCTCTTATATTTTAGTTATAGAAAAACTTTCATTTACATTACTCTAGATCTACTCACTACAAGTATTTTACCATGAAATTTTAAAATAAATTGAAATTGTATTTCAAATTTGGGAAATTGTTAATAAAGCATTCTAAGAAAAACTTTCATTTACAATACTTTAGATCTATCATGAAATTTCAAATTAAATTGAAATTCTATTTCAAATTTGGGAAATAGTTAATAAAGCTTGCTAAGAACACTTGAGAGGAAAAAACTAAAACTATTATACACATCAGGAAATGAACATATCAGAATAAATAACAATAGAAATAATAAATGATATGATAACTGAAGCAAATTAAACAATAGATAATACTAAGATCCAAGTATGTTGAGTTTTTATTCTAAGCCACATAAATATCATATGCCATTAAACTTGCAGAAAGGAAATCAAAGGTTTTAATTATAAAACTTTCTATGAATACAAGGAGATAAATAAAAGCAAACATCTCGATACTAGAGATGGAATGATCAGTCCAATCCTCCTCCTCCTGACTAGTAGTAGCGGCGGCCTTTGAAGAGCTATTCTTCTTTTTAGGCAGAAAGTTGTTGTGAATGTTTGGAATAATACCACCATTCGAAATCGTCACAACTCTAAGAAATTTACAAAGTTTAGCATCAAACCTAATAGCTAACTGAATGTGCCTTGGAATGATCCGAGTCTTTTTGTCATTCCTCGCTGCAATTCTAGCCAATTCAAGCACCTACAAACAATCAGATATATGTAAAATTTAGTAATCACAAACCCTAGAAATTTGACATATCAAAAAAAAAGAAAAGAGAAGGAACTTGAGAAATTCACCTCAGTTGCAAGGTACTCAAGCGCAACAGCAAGGAATACCGGAGCTCTGACACCAACACATTTGGCATACTTCCCCACTTTGAGGAATCGGGTTATACGAGCCACTGGGAATCGGAGACCAGCTTTGCTGCTACGAGAACGGGACCTTTTTTTAGCATTTGAACCAAGGCTTTTCCCTTTACCGACCATTGATCTTTTTCACTTCAAAAAGAAAAAAAAGTTTTGCTTTTTGATCTATAGAAACAAGAGACAAATGAAGTAGAAGAATTTAACTGTTGTGTCTATGTGAATTCCTAAAGCAATCTGGTTTTGGTATTTATAGTCCACAGGAGTTATAACCCAGCCAATGAGAAGACAATCACGGGGATTGAACTTGTACGCCATTGGATGAAAGAGCAAATCAATGATGGATAAAGATGTTGACACATTTAATCAATTTCAAGGATTATAATAAGTTTATTTCCAAAAATAGAGGATTATGATGTGTTTTTTTCAAAAGTAAATTAGTATTATGATGTGTTTGTTATCAAAAAAAGGGACTATGATGTCTTTAATATGTTGCCAAAAAAAAAGAAGACAAAAGGGATTATGATGAGTTTGTTGCTCAAAAAAAAGGGGGCAATTTTATTCTTTAATATTTGGCTTTAATAGACCTTTGAACATATTTGAAGTTTTACAACTTATTAAGACTAATTTGTATAATGAAAGGAGATAACATATTTTAAATGACTAATTTATTATCAGTTCAACAAGCCTAAAAATAACAGTAGCCCTCATTTTTAAAGCAATAATAGGTTATAGTTATTTTTTAAAAAAAATATTATGTACTGTTTATAGAAAATATAAAGTTTTCATATGAGAGGAAATAATTTTAGAAGTTCAACGAATCTAGAATACTATACGACTCAAGAAAGATTAAATGAATTGACTATAACAAAGTTTCATTAAAACATAAAATAAAATTTAAGGCCTCCATTTGAATTTAGCTTTAGGTCAATGTTTGAGCCGGCCCTTCCTATTTGTATGGATTGAACAATGAAAATATACACTAGAAATCATAATTTTAATCGCAAGTGTCTAATATATATACATCATGTGTTCATGGTGTTCAATTGGAACACACAATAGTTGAAGTGTCTAAAAATAAAGTACCAACAAGTTTGATGGGAGGGTCTAGTTATTAAGGCTTGCTTTGTTTTCTAACATTATGTTATTGCCTATTAGCTAGGTATCGAGAGGATGGAAAAAAGAAATTAAGTGCATGTTTGGTCATATTTTTATAATTTTCACTATAAATCACTCACAAAAATTGAAAATAACTCTATTTCTTATTCACGTCAGACACAATTTCCAAGTTTTTAATATTGTTTTTAACTTGGAAATAAATACTTTTTTTTTT
>JAJONR010009448.1:0-27804 GCA_029582245.1 Solanum etuberosum
AAAACTTCCAGACCTAGGACCAGAAGTCATGTTACAAAGTAGTGTAGCTTCTACTTGGGAGCCAACATCAACAGAATATTTATGAAGATGAGATTGTCTAAGACTAACTCTTGGTTGAGTAATACCGTTAATTGCACAATCCATGTCTAATGGATCGATTAATTCATCGATGACATTTACATTGAAGAAAGGCATGAATAAACTTGCAGTTGAGCCATAGAAGGGGAGTGATGATAGAAAGAAGAAGAGGTAAACTAAAATTGACAATTGAAATTTGAGTGAAGAAGACATTTTTTTTCTATCTAGTTACTAGAGTTTGAGTTCTTTATATAGGTAGAAAATATAAGAAAAGACGAAAACTTAATTTATTAAGTTTTTAATTCTAGATAAACACAATCTAGAGTTGGATTGTGTGAACTATCTATTTTGGCAAAAAACTTAGAAATGATTTCTCTTACAACAAAACTTTAAATTTAATTATAAACTTAATTCTTTGAAAAATAAGAAAAGATTTCACGCTTGTACAATTGTTCATCATTTGTTTTTTCAGAGAAAAATATTTTGATCGGTATGAGAAAAATTGAAAAATATTCCTTAAAACATTCTAACACTTCATTTTGGTCTTTAATTTATTAGAAAAACAGAAATTTTTGAAAAAATAAAATAAAAATATTAAGCTCCGATATAAGCCATTAAATTTCTGAGTACGTCTTAATACCAAAAAGTATTTGTCCTAGCAAAACTAGCTTAAACCAACTTCCTCCGTTTCATTTTATATGTTTCAGTCGAACTGAATATGAAGTTTTAAGAAGTAAGAAAGACTTCAATTTTTTATATTCTAGATAATTAAAAAGAAAAGAGATAAAATTAAGAATATTATATAGAGTTAGAAGTTTTATAGTCAGCAGCTCATAATAATCTTCAAATATGACATAATTCATTTGCTTGAAAAGGTTGAAGTCACTTCAACCTTTATGCAAATACAAAAAATCAATCAAAAATAAAAAAAAACTTTTAGCCATCAAATTTAGAGAGCTAAAAAAAACCATATTGTAAAACACAATACTTGCTAGTACTAATTTACAACCCAATCCCAATAAGTCTACCAATTTTCCATACACTATTTTTTAGCAAAATTAATACCACACATAGATAACGGGCGTGTTCGTTCTGACTCTCAAGCGAGAACCATAAACAAGTGATCGGTGCACCATCTTTGCTGCTACATATATTATTCTTGATGACTTAATAGATTCATTCAATTGAACTTAGGAGGACGGGGACTACCTTTAGGCACGACGACAATGAGCTTTGCACATATGTATACAATCATAATAACAAGGTCCTCCACAATGAAGAGGACAATCCAAACGCATTCCTTTGCATCTATTTTTAACCATGCATTGAGCAAATTCACCTATTTTGTAATCTTGAATATTGTTCATTTGCCAATGTTTATGATGATTATTATGCTCTTTTTGTTTCCTACATCCCCATGCCCACCACCCACCCCCACCTCCTCCCCACCCCCATCCACCACTACCTCCCATACCCCCACCACCACCCCCACCCTTACTCCCACCCCCGCCGCCACCACCACCACCTCCTCCTTTACCATCATTTCCACCTCCGCCTCCACCTCCACCACCCCACCAACGTCCACCACCACCACGACCTCCTCCTCCTCCACCTCCCTTATTCGTATCCTTTTTATCGATAACATCACGAGTAACATTGTAGGACTTGTTAGCATTTGTTGGAGCTTGAGCAATATTGCTACTTCCATCTACATTTTCATCACCTCTCAAACACACCACAAAAGCAAAAAAGAAAAACAAGAATGTTAACAAACTTTGACTAGTAGGAATACAATATTTCTTCATATTGTTTCTTTGCTTGATTAAGATATTTGCACTATTGTCTTCCTTTTATAGTTGTACCTATAGACAACTAGATATTGAACATATATTACGTACCTACTTGGTCTTGTTCAAGTCATGTTGAAGCTATATATCTAAGTTCTAACGAACAATTGTTGACAAATATAATAAGTATATATTTCTAATATACAACTATTGAATTGCCTTGGATTTTACTCTGTCCCCACTATAACACAATTGAATGGTTGGGACTCATTTTTGGCTTGTATGAAAAGGGAAGGCAACTCATGAATGAGGATCCTAGCACTTTAATTTGCCTAACTTTTTTTAATATAAACATAGCGTGACCAACATTTATAGAAAATTTGGGCTTCATGAGGTTTTATCAATGGGGCCTACTAGTTTTCTTGTTGGTCCAAGCACTAGTTGGCGTTCAGTATCTGTATTGGTATCTCAATAAACTCAGATATGCGATGCAGAAAAGTCCATTTAGGGGGGAAACACTTCCTACCAGAAGTTTTTTCAATATCTATGTTCGAATTCGAAAACTCTAATTAAAACTGAAACATAAGTTTTCTTGTTGGTTCAAGTACTAGTTTTTTTTTTTTTTTTTTTTTTGAATTCGATGTTTAGTATTTGTATTGATATCCCAATTAATATAGATTTACGACGGGTAAAGCCCATTTAAGGTGAAAGCACTTTTTATCAGAAGTTATTCCAATTTTTGAGCTTGAATATGAGAACTTTAATTAAAGGTAAAAGAATCTTATCCATCTCATCATAGCCCTCGATAATTCAAGCACTAGTTGGTTGGCTGGTAAGCCTAGGAACTTGAGTACATGCGTAATTACAACTTGAATCTAATGTGATGGTGGTGTTGAAACTTTATATGCTAAATCAATAGTATTTTAATAGTATTAAATTTAAGATCATTTACATATTTTGTGTGTATATATATACGCAAAATGTAATTTTTGACGTATTTGAAAAATAGTATCGTATAACAACCCTTATTTTTGGCTGATAACATATTAATCGCCTTTTATTGTTCATCTCAAAGCAAGCTTCCTATTGGCTCTCTTTGCAAGTCGCATGCCATTATTCTATAGAACAATTAATTACTTATCGAATTGCTTGCTACCATAATGATTTCTTTTTAATTTGAGATTTCAAAAGTTACCAATAAATACAATTTTTAAAAAGCTATTAAAATCAACCTTTTGTTGGTCTATTTATAAAAGTTGAAAGGCCATTATAACCATTAAAGCTCGTTAATTTCTTTTTTTTTTTATAAAAAAAATTAGTTGCAAATAAAAACTATATTCTTGTATATCTAAAATCAATTCAAGAAATTGATTACTACTTTACCTTCATTAATAGTGGAAACAAAAATATGTTATTAGTCTTGTTTACTAAAATGGTTAAGGCATATTCGATTAGAATATTCCTTTGCATTTTTGAAATGTGACAAATATTTTCTTTTCACTAAAGTGACATTATAAAAAGGACCATAGATGAAAAAATAACACATAAAAAATAATTTAATGGCTTCCCAAATTACCCCTCATTTTGCCTTTTACTTTCTCTTTACTACACTAATTTTCTCCATTAATTTTTCTTCTTCCATAGCTTATGAAAACTATACTGTTCAATTGCACAACAAAATGACACAACCTGTAACAGTCCATTGCATGTTGAATGGGAAAATAGATCTTAAAAAAAGGATCATAGGTGCTTTAATATTTATTTATACAATTTATGTTCCTCTTAATTATGCTCATGAACAAACTTATCTTTTGTGTGATTTGTGGGCAGATAATAAATCAGGAACATTTGATGTGTTTGATTATAAGAGAGATGAGTATCTTTGTGCTGAAAATAAACTTTGTTATTGGATTATTAGGGATGATGGACTTTGTCTTTATAGAAATAATGGATGTCTTGTTCACTTTGATTGGTATTGATTTAGGTTTCTAAGTGTTGTTTATATAACAAGAGTGTGATGTTGATTATGTAGTTAAATAAAAAGAAAGAAGATGTTTCTAGAATGGGATCTGGCGTATAGTGAAAGCTTAGTGCAGTTGACGTTTTTTTTTTTTGCTAATTAATAAGTATTATGCTTATACATAGGCTCTTTTCTTGATGTTGCTTTTTGTTTTTCCCTTCTATCTATACATAACATTACTTATATAGCTTGTTTGATCAAGCTTTTGGGAAGTCTATTTGTTTTTGTTTTTTAAAAGCTTGTTTTTAGAAGGTTAAAAGTGTTTGATCAAGAATTTATGAAAAAACACAAGTGCAGGTTGTAGAGAATACTTAAAAAAAACTCTTTATAATTAGAGAAATTGGAGGTGAATTATGCGGTTATTAAAATATGCATAAATAATATCATGGGTGTGAGTTGGTTTGAAAGACAAATTATGCATATGTAAAATTAATATAGTATTTGATTTGTAATTTAGAAAGCCACATAGCAAATACATATATAAGTTATGAGAGAATCTGTATATTTTATGCAGAATAAAAGATGAAATAACTAATACTGAGGCAGATTCGAGCCGTACCGATCCGATTCCTTACCATTCCTAAGTGGGTCGTGGTCCGACTGATAGGCTGATACATGTATTTTAATAAATATATTCTGAATGTATATAAAGATACAAAAAGTATAAATACAGAAAATTATATCCACTAGTTGTAATTTAGCTTGTATTCATTCTCTGTAATATCACGTGTATTCATTCACTCTTATATCACTTGTATCATTCGTGATAAAAAAGAATAAATAGAAAGAGAGCACGAAAATATACAACAATATAGAAAGAAAGGTGGAAAAAATAGAATACAAATAGTGAGAGACAGGGTAATGAGAAGGAAGGAGATGCGATAAAGAGAGAAGGACGATAGAGGGAGCGAGAGAGGGAAGGAGATGCGATAAAGAGAGAAGGACGATAGAGGGAGTGAGAGAGGGAAGGAGATGCGATAATGTATATATTTATATCTATCGTGAGAAGTAGAATATAATTTACATTGCACCCATGAAGAACATAGAAGTGAACTTGGGCCGCTGGTACAAGCTAAGGCATCCGCCCACGTGACTGTGGATCGATACCTGCTAGAATCGTATTTAGTCCTTTAAATTCAAAACTTATAATAAAAACAATAAAATATGATTCTAGCCGGTATTGAACCCTAGTCATGCGGGTGGGTGCTTTGGCTTGTACTAGTGGCCCCAGTGCACTTCTAATAAGTGGAATTAATCCCCTTGACTAGTGAGCTATTCAAAGTTAGCTGGACTGAATTAATTATTTTTTATCTAATATTCGATATCTACGTTGATTCACATCAGAAAATTTCACATTGAAGGATAAAACGCTCCCTAACAAAAACGACTCTATATCCTAGAGAACTGTTAAGGATAAAAAAATACTTACCATGCACTCCACCACATCCTTTATTGGTGAATCAATTATTTCTGTATTAGTGTTATTCCACCTTCTACATAAAATAAATTCCTTCATAACTTATACATATTTTAGTTACTCGAATTTCTAAATTACAAACGAAACACCATATCATCTTTACACATAAAAAATTTACCTCTCAATCAGCTACTAAACACAATATTATGAATATCTACCAACTACTGCCTAACAATATAATTTACCACACATCTAAACCAACTACCAACCATCCCATCCCAATATGAGAAAAAAACAATTATAAAAAGGACCAAAGATGAGAAAATAACACATAAAAAAATAGTAATAATTTAATGGCTTCCCAAATTACCCCTCACTTTACCTTTTACTTTCTCTTCACCACCCTAATTTTCTCCATGAGTTTTTCTCCTTCCTTTGCTAATTATGAATACTATACTGTTCAAATGCACACCCTTATGAAAGAACCTGTAACAATCCATTGCATATTGAATGAGAGCAAAGATTATGGTAAAAAGGTCATAAATGGTGTATTTTATATGTACTCACTTAATATTCCTATTTATCCTACTGCAGAAAATATTCTTTTGTGTGCAATACAAACAGATAATAAAGCAGGAACTTTTAATATGTTTGATTATAAAAGAGATAAACCCTTTTGTTCTTTTAGTAAACTTTGCTATTGGTTTATTCAAGATGATGGACTTTGTCTTTATGATAAAAATAATGGAAAATGCCTTTTTCACTACAATTGGTAGTGATTTAGGTTCTTAAGTGGTGTTTATGTAACAAGTTTGATAATGGTTATGTAGTTAATTGAAGTTGCTTCTACAAGTGTTATATAACTCCTCTGAATTTTATACATAGCGAGAGCTTAGTGCAGTCGGTTGTGCTTTTAATAGTACATACTAACATTTAACTCGAATTCATGACTTTTATATCTTTCTGTCTAGGGTTATATCCTCGATAAGTTATAGTTGTATCATATCATGTCTGATCACCTCTCTCTAATACTTTTTTTTGCCTATCTCTACCTAGCACTCCTTATACTCGCTAAGGTCAGCTTCTCACACCTCCTCATTTGAGCATATACGTGTATCTTCTCTTCACATGCTCAAATCATCTCAGTTACGTACCTCTCATCTTGTTTACCACGGAAGTCACTTCTCGAATAGCTTCATTACTAATTTTATCTCTCCTAGAATATCCACACACCCATCTCAACTTCCTCATTTTCGCTATTCTCATCTTCTGGACTCGAAAATTCTTGATTGACCAACACTTTGCCACATTATTTAATAACATATATACCAACTATTAGTAATAACTTTCTTGTACTTCAAATACATATTTATAATTTTATTTAATTATAATATTTCACTATAAAAAAACTTCTCTTTTTTTATTTTAGGTTTAAATTTATTCTTTCACTTCAAAATTATCTTATATATACTTGGTCAAATTTTTATTTATGTAGGATTTCCGTTATATGAAAAGGTTTGAATTGAATATTTTAACATCAATAGGATTATGTGTAACAGTAGAATTTCAATAATATAGAAGATATGAGTATTTGATTTTATCCTTAATTAACTCATAATTAATGTCCTTTTGACTAAAATGACTTATAAAAAGGTACCAAAGAGGAGAAAATAACACATAATTTTTTTAATGGCTTCCCTAATTACCCATCAATTTACCTTCTACTTTCTCCTCACTACACTAATTTTCTCCATTAATTTTTCTTCTTCTATAGCTGAAATTTTTACTCCTAGAATTACAAATACAACACCAAATGTTGTAACAATTCAATGCAAATTAAATGGAATTTCTCTTAAGAAAGAGATAATTAATCCAATGGGGGATGTTTACAAAATTAGTGTTCCAATATATGAAGATAAAGAAAATATTCTTTGGTGTTCAATGTCTACAAAGGATAAATCAGGAAATTTTAAAATATTTGATTATAAGAGAGATCAAATATTTTGTGATGACAATTATTGTGATTGGTTTATTCGAAATGATAAAATTTGTTTAACTGCTGTTGGTATATTAGATTGTGCTTTATCCTTTAAATGGTGATTTTATGTTTCGATATAGGTTAAATAATGAGTCATAATCAACTCGTTCGATCAAATTTCTGTCTAGTTGTTTTTTCTTATTTTTATATATATAAATTTTTTATTTAATTGTCAAATATTTTTTAGGCCCTCATCTTTAATCAAATAGTTATGGTTGGATTGATATCATTTTTCCCTCTTTTGATCAAATATTTTGAATTCAAAATCATAGACATGAAAAATATTCCGACATAGGAAGCGCATCCCTTTTTAATGATTTTATACGAAGTCTTTATTGAACATCAGATAAGAAATAAAAAAGATATCAGCAAACAGTACAAGTCCGCTAATATATATATATATATATATATAGGCGATGAAAGGGTGGGATAGAGAGGTGCAATTCAAAGCGGCGTTTTGGTTCAATCTAAAAGGTGATTTTTCTCATTTTTCGTTCGCACCTTAAAATCCAACAATTTCTTACATAAATAAAAATTAGCTATTTGATGAAAATATGCATGAAAAACTATACAAGTAATTCACAAGTAAGGACTAATTTCATATATATATTTTTTTGAACTTCTCGTAGTAAACATATATCAAATATACTCTATTAATAAATCGTAAGATTTGATATCTTTAATCTATCAAGCTAATTTTGTACGTGTAAATGATATAAATTACAAATTAATTCCTAATCGTCTTTAATTCTCATTATTGCGTTCATTTCAACCACAAACAATATAATTCTTTATTAGTATAGACATTTCGATATTCATATATCATACTGATCAATCTTTCCATTAATTTCTTTAGCAGACTGTTTTTCTTGGTTCATAAATCAACAATTAATGCAACATTTATATATTAAGTTCGTTAATTAAGAGCTTAAATTAATTCAATAAATATACTATATATACTACATTTAATATACGTATTTATCACTTAATGATAATTAAGTAATATATATTATTATATTAATACTCCCTCCGTCTACTTATAATTGTCATGGTTTCCCTTTTTAGAGTCAAACTATAAGAACTTTGACTAACATTTTACGATGTATTTTTTCATCATATTGATATGCAAAAAATTACAATTTATAGTACTTTTCATATATATAGTTTTTGAATATCTAAATTTTTTGTTTAAACTATCAAATTAATGTAATCTAATTTTACTTTGAAAATTAGTCAAATTGACTTTCGAAAAGCGCAACATGACATTTAAAAGCAGAGAAAAGAGTAATATATTTAGTTATTTAATTTTGTGATTAAGTTTCAAATTACTCGAATTTAACTATTATTGAATATCTCTCCTCATGATTTTTTCATTGACTAGACAGGAAAAAATGTTTAAAAACTTTATTACATTTGTACATGAATTTATGAGTCATCTACTATATATTATCATCATACATCAATATTTTTAATTCATTCCCCATTTGATAAAACAAATTGATGGCTTTTCTTACACATCAATTTTTCTTTTATTTTCTTCTAACAATTTTCTCCATCTTCATTTCTCTTTTAGTAGCTGATGATTATGAAATTCATGTTGCAAATCAAACACCATATATTTTAATTGCGGAATGTTTTATGGACGATACATCATTAGGAAAACAAACAATTAAGTCAATGGAGATTTACAAATTTAATGTTACTATTATTGGTAAAAACACAAAAAATGTTTGGTGTCCAATGTGGTTAGGGAAAAGGCCTGGATTATTTAAGATATTTGATTATAATAGAGATCAATCTAATTGTGGTGATCAAGTTTTTCATTGGTATGTTAAACAAGATGGAATTTGTCTTTTTAGTGTTTATCAATGTGCTGTGCACTATAATTGGGCATGGTGAAATGTTAATTAAATTACATGGGATAAAGTTATTTAATTCTTATGATGTTTAGAAATTTTAATGGTATTTTGAAGATGTTATGATTTGCTAGACTCTGGATGTATAACGGAAGCTCAATGTATCAGGTTGTCGTTTTATTCTATGAGTTTTGTTGTACTGACTTGTAGATATGAGTCAATTTATGGTTTTATCCTTCCTTAGTCTCATTTTATGTGACACTTTTTCGGATTTGGAGATTCAAATAAATATTATCTTTGACAGTAAGTTTTTCATAGATCTTTCAAACATTTTGAATTATCAATTATTGTGATTTATAGTACTTTTTATGTAGTTTACAAATATATAAATTTCATTTCAAAAAAATTGAAGATTTCATATGCAAATTGCCGGTCAAACTTAAATTGTTTGATTCTCGAAAAATGAAAAGTGTCACATAAATTGAGACAGAAGGAGTAATATTTTTTATTCAATAAACAATTGCCTGTTTATGATTAAATTAATGTGCATTTTCCTCATGTATTTTCTAAGTATTATATAAGCATGTTATTTACACTATAACGATTTATTTAATTTTCTCCCTAAATAATTTGTAATGTTTGGTACATATTTGGTGACTTAATGAATTAAAATCAATTAATTAATTCCTATTTTTAGTCAATGGTTACTAAAGTCAAGAGATAAAATATCAACACATGATTACTATAATAATTACTATAAATCACTTATAAAAAATCACTGATGAGATTCCCTTCCTAATAACCAATAGTTACCCAAATCCCTGATTTATCATACCAAATAATTAAAGCGTAATATATAAATATGTCATTTAATTTGACATCAACTTATATTTATGCCCTTCAATTTTGAGTGTGCAATTAGTAGACACTTAAATTTGTATGAAATCGATTAAATATGCATACATATCCTACCTGGTATCCTACTTGGGAATTTGTGTCCGACATAGTGTCTTACGTGTATTATGTCATGTATGACTCATATGTCACATTGTTTAATTTTATACAAGTTTAAGTGTCTATTTGTGCACACTCAAAGTTGAGGGGCATAAATGTGAAATAAGCCCAGTTTAAAAATATATTTATGTATTATACCAGTAATTAAAGATTTTAACTTATATACGGTGTATCTAACACATGATATATTAATTATGTCACCAACTAGCAATTGATTATCGTACCTTATAAGTATTCTGATTGTGTAAATATATAATGCTTTTATATAGCCTTTTTTTCAATCCATTGTCTAAATCACACACAAAAAAAAAAACATGGAAATTTCCTACAAAATCTTCTTCTTACTATTGGTCTTCTACTCAATTTCATTCACAAAATGGGCTAACAAGAGTTAAGATAATTAATTATGGGCACCAAAATTTACTTATTAGATGTCAATCCAATGGATATTGTCACAAAAATCAAATAATACAACCTAGTGGTGTATACAGTTTTGATGTTGATTTTGGTGAAGGTACAATTGTTAAAGCATGGTGTACAATGGAATTAGCAGAAAGATGGGGAATTTTTCTAGTGTTTAATACAGAAAGAACTCCTTTGTTTTGTGATAAAGGATATTGTACTTGGTATGTAAATGAAGATGTAATTTGTCATCCTAATGAGCAATTGAGTGGATGTATTAAGAAGTACTTTTGGCCAAAAGTTTGATTATTATTTCAAGTGGAAACATAAATATTTTGTTATGTTTACTCTTTTTGTTTGAAATTATTCTCTAAAAATTTGTCATTATATTGGATTGAATTTTCATTAATTAGTCTTAATTCCAATGTCTTGGGTTTGATTGGTAAAAACATTTTTTTTTGTTAATTATCTGGTATATGAAATTCACTGGTTTGACTAATATATATAAAGATCGAGTTGTTAAAGGTACCCCTTGATTAATATCATTTTACTTAACGAAGCTCTTAGTTGAATATATATCGTCTTGCTCTTGATGATGACTTAAACAGGGTCACAGGTCAATTTATATATCTTAGTATTGTTGAAGGTATGAATGAACACCTTACCCTAATTGATTGGGAGTATTTTCATGTTTTACCATAGTGTCTCTTAGTCAAAAGTAGGTTAGAGTCAAACCTTTGGCTTGCGGACTCAGGAACTGCAGAGCAATTCCTGCATTTGACGTCGTATATATCTGTAACAGAAGTGCGAAAATTGACTTTTAGTAAGGGATTCGCATCATGCAGAATCCAAAAAAAATTAAATTATGAATGGAAGAAATCAGGTTCTAAAATGACATTGGATTATGAGACATTTTTTTCTATTCAATCAGATTAAAACAGAAAGTAAGATAAATAAATTGAGATGGAATAAATAAATATTTATATTTTTTAATTATCGCCTTTTTGGCTTGTAGTAGATGTTATTTCTGAATAATTTATTTTTCTCCCAAAATTGTAATGTTTGGAAAAAGATTTGGT
The DNA here is from genome assembly GCA_029582245.1 of Solanum etuberosum. Classification (NCBI taxonomy): domain Eukaryota; kingdom Viridiplantae; phylum Streptophyta; class Magnoliopsida; order Solanales; family Solanaceae; genus Solanum; species Solanum etuberosum. The sequence goes on from JAJONR010009448.1 coordinate 11,692, forward strand.
GACTTATTTATGTAGTAAAATCAATGATGATTCCCTTCCTAATCACAAAATTAATTACCCGAATCCCTGATTTATCATACCTAATAAGCAAATAATTAAAGATTAACAACATGATATACAATGGAGAAACATAATTCTCTTAATAGTTTGAAATAATTAAATTTTATCTCACTATTTTATAATTTCATACCTGATTTCAAATCAGATCTTATTAGATACACACTATATATAAATGTATTTAAAATGATTCACATATATCTAAAATATCAAATACGCGAGTGAGATTATCGTACCACCACTTATGATAATTAATCATGGCCGTCAAAATTTATCAGTTGGATGTCAATCCAACGGCTATAGTTATACAGATTAGATGATTAAACATAATGATGCTTATGATCTTAATGTATTTTTAGGGAATGGTACAATAGTTAAAGCATGGTGTACAATGGAATTAGGAGGAAAATGGGGAATTTTTCAAGTGTTTAATACAAAAGGAAGTGGTTTGTTTTGTTTAGAAGGAAATTATTGTGGTTGGTTTGTAAGAGAAGATAGACTTTGTTTGTCTTCTAATCCATTTAGTGGATGTATTAACAAGTATTTTTGGCCAAAAAATTGATTAGTGGAATTATTTATATTTTCTCTTTTACGGTTTCAATTATTCTTCAGCGATATGACTGCTTTACTATTGTATAATTGCATGTTTTCATATTTGATTTATTATGTTTTATTTGAGTTGAGATTTATTTGAAAATAGTTTATGTATCTTTATAAGATAGAAATAAGACTGCATATATATATATATATATATATACATCGCTCTTTTCTAACCTCACTTATGAGATTACATAATTTGTTGTTGTTGTTTTTACGTTATGCCATCAAATTTTGAGAAAAAACTTAGTTTTGTCATCCGCTAAAAATTTGGCTTATATGTGTCAATTATGTTTGAGAAAAAGCATATTCATGTTATTATTTTTGTTAACTGAAATGACATAGATAAACCAATCTTTAACAGATGGTATAAATGGACTGAATCATAATTGACTACGGTAAAAAATGGTTTTGCGAAATTGGAGCTGTTTTTAGTTAATAAATAATGATATAAATGAGTTTTTTCTCAAAGTTCGATAACATATTTAAGATTTAATTAATTGTGACATATTTTTTTAATAAAATTTTTAAGTAATGATATTCTATAATATAAATTCACGCGCCTCTCTTTCCTTTTGATTTTGAGAACCCGACTTTTAGGCTTCATGGTATTATTCCCTTTATGTTTCATGTATTTTTTTTTTTAATTTCCTACCGGAAAACTTACTGTAATATTTTCGTACAATTTTTAAATATTTAAATCTTAAATATAAAATACTAAATTAATCTAATTTAATTTAACTTTCAAAATGAGTTAAAATTAACTTCTGAAATAAAAAAAAAAATATTGACAACTAATTTAGAGTAGTGCAAATCAAAATCATATAAAATGCGATAATATATAAGTGTTACTTATAGTATATAGTATCTTTGTCCACCTATAACGTTTACATCAAGTCAATAAATACATGAGAATATTTGCACGTAAAATTGTAATTGACTCACCTCCTTAAACTAATCAATTAATTACCAAAAATCCTTCTCAAATCACCAAATTAACAGAATATCTTATGAGATTATGCTAAAATGAAAAAAAATATTTACTCCCTTAATAATCAGATTTTTTTTTCCTTTCACACAATCAATTCACTTATAAACTAATTACTCCATACATTACACACCAAATCAAAATCATTATTTTTTTTAATTAAAAAAAACACCATGTTCTCTTCCTTTTTCACTCACTCCATATTATTCCATCTCATTTTACTAATTTTTTCTCCATTTTCAATTTCACAAAAAACCACAGAACTTAGAATTCACAATCATGGTACTGCTGGAATTTTGAATGTATGATGTATGTCAAATGGACATGATTTAGGGAAACAACATGGTGTGCTTTGGAATTAGCTTCATTTTGGGGAATATTTCTTATGTATAATGATAATAGGACTGAATATTCATGTAAGGGTAAAGGTTGTATTTGGTATGTAAATGCTGATAGGCTTTGTCTTTGGGATGATCAAAGTGGTTGTAGTGTTGTGTATAATTGTACTAGATGTACTAGGTCACAACATTGGCCATTATTGGCTTGAGTTTTTCATTAATTAGTGTTAAGATTCTAATGTCTTGTGTTCTATTGGAATTATCAAGAACATGTCAAGATTTACTTTGATTGTTTTAGTATGGTTAGAGGCTAGAGCATTCTTTCTTGGATTCCTTTTGTTTGTTTGCGTGTTAATTATCTAGTGGTACTGACTCGACTAATACAAATTCGCATCATGTAAAACCTAGTTTAATGTCTTGTGTTCTATTGGAATTATCAAGAAAATGCTAGTAAGATTTATTTTGATTGTTTTAGCATATGTTTAGAGCATTCTTTCTTGGATTTCTTTTTTGTTTGTTTGTTGGTTAACTATAGTATGTAAATTTGAGATACGTGTATCTGGACGTCTAGTGATCAACCAAAATCTGACACGAATGATAATTTTGAAAACTCAAGAGAAGGCACATAGTTATGCTTTAAACTAATGGGAATTTTGTTGTTTTTGAAATAAACTATAGATATTTGTATATTTATAAATAATGTTATTAAGGTTAAAATGAGAAGATTAAAATCAAATTACTTTTAAATATAGAAAAAAACATTTTCTTAGGACAAACTAATAAAGAAATTAAAGTACTATCACATGAATAGATAGATACAAAAGATATATTTTTTAATTTTCGGCTCGTAGCAATAAGTGTTATTTGCTTACACTTTTTGTTTGAACAATTTATTTAATTTATTCTTGTATAATTAATTATAAACTCCAATTTTTAGTCAAATCAACACAAAAATAAAACCAAAACACACAAAAAAAAAGAGCAATAACATGACTTCCCCATTGTGTCAAGTCTTTATCCTTTGTTTTGTACTTAGTTTTTCCTCAACTTGTGTTAATTCAGTTATCTTGTTTGACTATAAAATTTCAATAGAAACAAATGAGGTCCATTGCACTTTGAGAGGACAAGATCTTGGTGTTCATCCTTTTAATCCAAATGATTTTTATCAAGTTGATATTCCTATAGTTGTTAAAACGTCTTTTGTGACGTTAAATTGATACTTAAACATGGTAATTTTGACCTTTTTAACTTTGATAGAGATAAAAATAGTTGTGATGATAGCAAAACTTGTCATTGGGAAGTACAAGATGGAGGATTGTGTTTGGCTGTTGGAGGTAGATGTAATTTGTTCTTAAATTGGAGCAATTAACTTTTGGTTGATTGAATCAATTATATATGAAGTAGTCAAGTTGTTAAAGACGTACGTATATGTGTCATATAATTAATCGTGTAATTTTCTAACAAAGAGGATTTCGATGAATCCCGCCTAGCCTCCCCCCGAGAGTGTTGATCCATATGACATATATGAATCCATACGATATTTCACTTGACATAAGTTTATAAGTTTATAAGGCATAACAAGTTATGGTGTACTACATAATTTGATTTTTACGGGACTTATGCTGAATGAGACAAAAGTTTAGTTTCACAATCTACAAGTTCTGTCGTAAAAGACATAACAAGTTATGTCGTACTGCACAACTTAATTCCTACAGAACTTATGTCGAGCAAGACAAAAATTCTCTAAACTTATGTTAAACGAATTAAGTCATATAAATACTACACAACTTATGATGCATAACTTATGCTGGGTAGACAAAAGTTTTCTAAACTTATGTCGAGCGATTAAATGGGCTACACGTGAAAATATGGGCTCTCAAAAGGAATTGGGTTCTAAAAAGGAATTGATATATTTTGAAGATTATTTTCTGAGTACGTATAATTAAGTCTTCATTTAATGTATAAGATCCCATATAATTAGTTGACTATAAACATTGGTTAGAATCAATATTAACTCAATAAAATATACAATGTAATTAAATCTGAGATTTGTATGAATTTTCATAATTGAGGTATATTACGTAATGAGCTTCTATAAATGGTATAATTATATTATTTTTTCTTTATATGTGATGTATTTTAATTAGGTATGTGTTTAATAAAGAAAGGAATAATATTGAATTTTTAAAAAGAATATCATTATTTTTAAGACACTAATACAGAAAATACATTACATAAACTGATACGAATATTTTTAAATTTTGCATAGACTTTCACTTTTATAAATTAAAATTAATTATACTTCTATATTTAGTCAAAAGAGAAAAAAATATCGACACATATTTTTGCTATAAATTGGAGTAACATCAACACATACACACACACAAAAAAATAAATAATATTCACACACCCCAAGAAAAACATGACTTCCCCATTGTCTCAAGTCTTTATACTTAGTTTTTTGTCATTAACTTATGTTAATTCATTGATCTTGTTTGACTATCAAGTAGCAATTGTTAATGTTGCTTCATCAAAAGCAAACGTAAAATGCATGTTGAGAGGACAAGGTCTTGGTGATCATCCAATAAATCCAAAAAATTCATATACTATTGATGTTCCTATAGTTGTCAAAGGTGACAATCATGTCTTTTGTGACATTGTATTAATAGGTACTAAAAAACATGGAAATTTTGAGATTTTTAACTATGATAGAGATATAAATACTTGTGATGGTGTTAGAAATTGTTATTGGGAAATACAAGATGGAGGATTGTGTTCTCTTGTTGGAACCAAATGTAATTTGTTCTTCAAGTGGAACTAATTAAGAAATTGATTGATATATTTCATTATTGAATTGTAAGAGTATTTTTTTCAATATATATGAAATCAAGTTGATTATATTTTATATATTTATTTTATTTTATTTCATTAGTTTCTTTACTACTATATCTCTTTTCAATTTTTTATTGAAACCCTCACTAGATAAGTAATCTTAATCGATTAATTTGGAATTAGCTTAGCCGATCTTTTATTTCAATATATTATGATACATTTTAATTTGAATCAGGAATTGTGTGTCCATGATGAAAGAGGTTACTCTATAATTTATTTGATCTTGTGGTGCACTCTGTAACAAAAATAACTTTTAGCGGTAATAAATATACACATTAACAAAGAGTGTTAAAGTTTTTATCACCATTAATTAATTTTTCATTAGATCCAATGTCACTATAGATTTAGCGGTATTTACAAAGAATGCAAAAATGTAATTTGTCACTAGTAATTGTTTCTAAGAAAATATATCTAGTAATAATTAAATTATTATTATTAATTAATTATCGCTAAAAAATATTTTTGATTTAGTGAATGAGACATTCAATTTGATTTTCTTTGACCACCCAACTTTAAAGAAATCTGTGCCTAATTTGTTAATGTTTGGGTCAAATTTGTAAAATTAATTACACTTCTATTTTAAGTCAATGGTCATTTACTCAAGAGATTAAAAAAAAATCAAATTACATGCATTGAATCTGAAATAACACAAAATACAATTATAAATTGTACTCTCTCTCACACACACACAAAAAATAAAATACCATCATGGCTTCCAAATTATCTCACTTCTTGGTCCTTTTTTTCCTACTTAATTTCTTCTACTCATCTTATGTTAATTCAATAATCTTGTTTAGTTACAACATTTATATTGTTAATGCAACTCCAAAATCAGTGGATACACATTGCTATTTAAGAGGAAATGATCTTGGTGACCATCCATTAGCTCCAAATGAATTTTACTCAATTGAAATTCCAATTGTTGTTAAAGGAGATAATCATGTATTTTGTGACATTATTTTTGGGGACAAAAAAGGAAAATTTGAGCTTTTTAATTATGATAGAGATCTTCAATCTTGTGATATGAATACACATACTTGTTATTGGGATGTACAAGAAGATGGATTATGTATGAGATCAGGAGATCATTGTATTTTGCATTTTAATTGGAATTAATCATTAATTCCAATTGAAATATTATAAGTTTTATTTGGATATAATATATATGAGCTTTTCCTTTCTTTGAGTCTCTAAAGCAATGCAATCTAATAAATAAGTATTCACAATAAGATTCGGAAATTGATATGAAAATCTGTTACCCAAAGAATTTAGAGCCAATAGTGAAAATAATTTCGAAAACGGAGTTGAATTCAATTCACAATCCTCAATTTATCAAAATCCTTCGATCTTCTTCAAAAGTCTTTCAAGTTGGGGTGAAAGTCAATGTTTAAATATCAAAATCATGAATTAATCAATGGGTAATTAAAAGAGTTAGGGAGTTAAAAATCGTTACTCAATCGATCAATGAATCTTGAAAACTCCTTTAAATATCGAGATCCAAACATTAAAAGAATGGTGAGTTTTTGGACGAAACAATGTTCAGGCAAAAATTGCTCATTATGATCGCGACCCAAAACCTCACGATCGTGATGAGTAAACAAGTCTACTCATTAAAGTTGACCATCGCGATCACGACTAGGACTCACGCGATCGCGATGAGCAACACACTGACTCTACGGGAGAGAAGGTCTACAGTCGCAATGAACAACATCCACGACACCAGAAAAACAGAAACCAACACTACACACAAGGCACAAATATTCCCGAATGGACTCTCGAGATTCGTTCGAAACCCCGAGTACATAAACCAAATATGCTACCTGTAACACCCCAAAATTTTTTTGAGCTAAGACTCGAACCATCCTTCATTGTGAGTAGGATTTTATCGAGGAATTTAAAATTTCTTGAGTATTAAGATCACTAGATGTAGCACCTTGAGTTCCAAAAAGAACTAAAGAGAGTTTATTCAAGTCATTCCTAAGTTCCTTTAAGTTTTGGGTCAACTTCAAATGACCATAACCTTCATTACAGGATGAGTTAGGTGGCCCATAAGATATCAAATGAAAGGTCTTTGAATTATCTTTCTAATGCCACCGAGTTTGCTAAATTTTGAGCTCGTATGAGGGAGATATGCCCGTTTGAAGTCGGGCTGTCCAAATAAGGAAAGTTACCCAAAAATAGTAAGGGGTATTTTGGTCTTTTCCTTACCCAATCAGATTTAATTCATTTTAGTAAGGTTTTAGGGGTCTAATATGATTAGGTTCAATTTTATAATCCTAGTATACGCCTATGGTTTTAGTTGAGAGTTCAAGAAGAGAAAAGAGGAGAAAAGATGAGAGGATCATAGCGTTCATCGAGGTTCTTGAGTTTTGTTGTAGATTTTCACCATGGGTTTAATACCTAAGAGGTATGTAAGTTTCCATAATTTTATGTTCATTCACCCACACGCCAATCATGTTATTTTCAGTGCAAATTTCATTCTCAAAAGTTGAAGGAATTGAGTTCTTGATAAGTGTTCTTGAAGTTCATTCTAAATCTTATTTTGTTAGGGTTCTGATGAATTCTTGAGATGAAATGTAGTGATTTGAGTATTGTTTTGAGTAGATTAGTGTGTACTTAGGTTGGGTAATTGAATCTAAGGAAAACTTGAGAAAATAAATCGATTAAAAGTGATTTAGGATCAGAAAACGAGAGACGAAATTCATCGAAATTCGCCTAGGAAGGGGCTGAGGCGGCGCGCCCCAGATGCGCCAATATGCAGCCTCTGAAGTTAAGGGGCTGGCGCCCGGGACGTCTGCCCCCACCAGTTTTTCGTCGTTTAGCCCGTCTGAGTCCTTCTAAAATGTACTAACGCTTCCTATTGATTCTAACTACTCTAAACGATTTCTAAACATCTAGAAATCATCCATGAACATGAATCATAACCTTGAATCCATAAATTCAAATTCAAGATAGAGTTAAGAGTTAAGTCTTGAGAGTTCCTTCGAAACATTTTTGAGGAGTCTTCTACAATTTCTAATAACTTGTTTCAAGACTCGAGCAAGTGAGTATGAGAATGAGGAGAATGTATTCATGAGTCTAATTCATCATCACGAGATCCTTCATATCATGAACCATAACTCTTGAATTCATTATTCAAATTCAAGAGATAGTTTAAGAGTAGAGTCCAAGAAAGTCTTTGAGTTCAATTGTGGATCCTTTGAGATCAACTATCGATTTGAACTAAGTTTTGAGGAAGTAAGTATGAGAATGAGAAGAGTCGTATACACGAGTTCCATATTGTTATGTAGACCCTTGAGTCGAGTCGTTCATGCCCATAAATTCTACATGGACTCCATCAATTGAGTATCTTTGAGTGGAGTAGTATCTTCAAGTTCTAAGTTCTTGAGCACTGAGTTCCTAACCCTTTTGGGATTATATTCCTAATCATGAGACTACTACATGTTACCCTTGAAGGTCCTTGAGTTGAGTAGTTCATGCCCATAATTCCGCATGAACCCTCTAAGTTGAGCATTCTTGAAATGAGTATTACCATTAAAGTTCTTGAGTTCTGAGTTGTTAAGTCTCGAGTATTGAGTTTTATGTATGGTTATTGAAAACCTTGCATTGAGTCGTTCACATCCATAATTCGGCATGAACTTTATTGTGAGAAGTCTTTTATAAATTATTCTAAAATTGTTTTAAGAGTTGAGCACTTGAGTTGAGAAAGAGTAAGTCGAGTTCATTTTCTTTAAAATGATATATGGGAACTAAGTATTCCCAAGAGTAAATGTTTTCACATTTAAAAGAGAAGAAAACTGAGATTTCCAAAAGAGTTTTGAGCAGTTTGAGTAACATCTCTTTTTAGAGAAAGATTTTGAGTAATAATATCAAACCACATAAAGAGTCATGTTTTTAAACATATGAGCTAGTTACATTTTGGGAGTAGTATTGAGCACCGATATGAGAACGAGTTTGGGTTCAGATAATTCAAAGTATCCATAAACCGTGTAGCCAGCTTGGGTAGAAAAGGATCATACTTTTTAGATGATTCCTTAATGCTTTTAGCATAGACTAGTGGATCCACTTAGTGAGTTAGGTTCTATACCCCTGGTAAGGTATAGGACGGCCCTGGTAGTGTTAGGTAAAACACTGTATCATCACATAGCTCGTAGTGATGGTTGTCGGTTAGAGAAACTCCCACAGAGATATTTTGTATTCTTATATACACATAGTTTACTTTGTATTTTCTTATACAAGCAGACTTTATCTGGTATCCTTGTATACAAACTGAGTTGCTTTCTACTGTTTTAAAAGCTTTCTATATATTGCATATGTATTGTTGCTTTTTATTGAGTTGAGTATCCGGAGTTGAGTATCCAGAGTTGAGTATCCAGAGTTGAGTACCCAGAGTCGAGTATGTTATTATTGAGTTGAGCCTTATTTCACTGAGTTGAATATCTTATTATTGAGTTGAGCCTTATTTCACTGAGTTGAATATCTTAGCATTGAGTTGAGCCTTATTTCACTGAGTTGAATATCTTAGCATTGAGTTGAGTCTTATTTCAACGAGTTGAATATCTTATCATTGAGCAAGTCTATGTTTCTTTGAGTTGAGTGAGTTTAAAAGAGGTAAGTATGTTTCTTTCCCACCAGTTCAAGCTTATGTTTATGCTTTAGAATTCCCCTTACATGCTCGTACATTCCATGTATTGAGCCATTTGACCTGCATCGTTTCATGATGAAGATACAAGTATTTAGGGTCATCAACATGAGCTTCGTTGATACCACAGGAAGTTTGAGTTAGCTATGGTGAGCCTCCTTGCTTCCGGAGGATTTCATTTACTTTTCAGTTTTGTCAGGATGTCATGGGTCTTGTCCCGAATTCCATCTTTGTCATTTAGAGACTTCATAGATAGACAGTAGAGTTTGAGAAATCTGTTTCATTTATCTTATTAAATGTTTTAAAGACTTGAGTTGTCTATTGTTGGCTAGTTGAATATTCTATTTTTATTCAGAGAAAATCGTTTGAGTTAAAACTTTGTATTTGAGTTTCATGAATTTTATTCAGTTTTTAAGCTTTTGTATGCTTGGGTTAGTCTTCCGCTTGTAGTCAGCCAGGATGAGGGTTCGCTTGGGGACCAACAATGGTTCTCGAGTGCCGGCCACGTCCATGGTGTAGACTCGGATCGTGACACTACCCAACTAAATTCGACATTTCAGACTCAATGGAACCATCAAAATATGAATCTAAGGTCTCCTTGACTCGATATGCATGCAAGTTGTAATAAATCAACTTAATGCTCAAAAAGACCAATCTAACCTCAGGACCTCTGAAAATTCAACGAATGCCTCTCTTAGGCCTAAAACCATCATCGGAATCTAACGAAACTGTCGGAAATCTAACCCAATCATCCGAAGTCTAAATGTTGACCAAAGTCAATTCAAAGGTCAAAATCAGCCAAATTTCCAACTTAAGACCTCAATTCCACGAAACCCCTCCGAATCTAAAACCGATGATTCTCCCAGACCAATTTCCACATTCTGAAACTAATGGAGCTGACAATTTCATTCCGAGACTCAAAACTCTGATTGACACCGAAAATCACTTTTAACCCACTTAAGCTTTTCAAAACTCCAAAACTTCTAAAAACCGCAATTTTTACTTAACTTTCAAAACCAACCTCACAAACCAATAAAAAATGACTCGGGACAACTATCAGAAGGGATAAAATGATAATTTTACAAATATATTCAAAACTGACCTTCCGACTTCACATCTTTATTTTTTACAAATAAACAAATGATGGGAAAACCAAGAATGTTAACTGTTAAGATTAAAAAAGATTTATAGCGGCAATAAATATGCACATTAACAAAGAGTGCTGAAGCTTTTACCAGTATTAGGTAATTTCAGTAGACCATTTACAAAGAATGCTAAAATGTAATTTGTTACTACTAATTGCCTCTCAAAAAAATATATTTAACGGTAATTAAACTATAATTATTAATTAATTATCGCTAAAAATCATTTTTTTTAGGTAATGAATAGGGAAGTCAATTTGATTTTCTTTGACCACTCAACTTAACTAAATATCTTAAATGGGATATATGTATATTATTTATTATATTTAGAAAAAAGTTAAAATTGACCATGAATGGTGATAAAAATATGTGCCTAATTTGGAAAAATAATTACTCTGCTATTTTATGTCAATGGTAATTTACTCAAGAGATTAAAAATATAATCAGATAACATGCATTGAATCTTAAATCACACAAAATACAATTATAAATTATACTCTCTCTCACACACACACACACACACAAAAACATAATACCATCATGTCTTCCAAATTATCTCAGCTCTTGGTCCTTTTTTCCCTACTTAATATCTTCTACTCATCTTATGTTAATTCAATAATATTGTCTATTTATAACATTAATATTGTTAATGCAACTCCAAAATTAGTGGATACACATTGCTATTTAAGAGGAAGTGATCTTGGTGATCATCCATTAGCTCCAAATGAAGTATACTCAACTGAAGTTCCAATTGTTGTTATAGGATATAATAATTTATTTTGTGACATTATTTTGGGGGACAGAAAACAAAATTTTATGCTTTTTGATTATGATAGAGATGGTAAATCTTGTGATTTGGATACACATACTTGTCATTGGAATGTACAAGAAGATGGATTATGTTTGAGATCAGGAGATCATTGTATTTTGCAATTCAATTGGAGTTAATTATTAATTCCAATTGAAATATTATAAGTTTTATTTGGGTATATATGAAGTCAAGTTGGTATTAATTGTTTGAGCCAATAAATGGACGGTTCATTTGACCAAATAGTCAAGAGCGAGTTTTATGAGGTAATTTTTACAAATCTAGCTATCACTATCGATCATCAATGCTAATTATCACCATTTACCACCACCAACCATTATATTTAATTTTCTTATAGTATTTTAGTGATCTACATTAGATTAATTTAGTATTTTTTTTAAAAAAATTGTATTTATTAATTTTTGAATAAAGAAAATTTTAACACTCAGATGTTGAAAAATAAATGGTCTTAAAAATTTCGTATTCAAATGCAAACTAATAAGGAAGAAATATAATTTAAGCACTATTTGCATAATAAGGAAAATAACTATTGTAATGACTAATAATTTAGAACACTAATTAGCATATCGATGAAAATATAAGTCCATCCGTGCAATAAATAAATAAATTTATTTGTTGACACATAGTTACAAAAAAGTTTTACATTGTCACATTTATCGCAATTTTCTAAATTTGGATATTAAATATTTGACTATTAAATTTAAAGAATAAATCATTTAATATTAATGGTCATTATATTCTAACTATATTCAAAGATTGATTATTTTTTTTAAATTATAAATAGAGTTTCCATTAACTTAAAAAAAATATAGAATCATTAAAGAGAAAAAAATCCATTTAATATTAATGGTCATTATATTCTAACTATAATCAAAGATTGATTATTTTTTTAAATTATAAATAGAGTCTCCATTAACTTAAAAAATATAGAATCATTAAAGAGAAAAAAATCCATCACGTCTTTTCCAATTTCTTTCGATCTCACCTATTAACTTCGACTCATTTAAACTTATCGTAACCACCTCCCCACCACTACAACTACCAGCTTCCCTCAATTCTACACCGCTTTCGGCCACATCTCCCGAGGTGGAATTAGTAATCAAATGATTCTGATCAGTTTGAGGTACTACCTTTACCGGTAGCTCTGCGTCTAGGGTTTCTGAAACCTTGGTGACATTGGCAGCGGCGATGGCCGTAGAAACGTCTTTCTTCAGGGTTTTACGGTTTCTCCGGGTGTAAACTTTCTCGGAGAAACGTGTATCTTCTGAATCCGTCCGAAATGTAACCTGAAAATAATAAAAACCCAATTTGGGAACTTAGGGTTTCCAAAAAAAAAATTGAAAATAGTTTCAGCGAAGCAGATTGAAAAATAAAAAACTTACAAAGACGTGTATCACTTCCGTTTCTTCTCTTCTTCCCTTTTTTGTAAGTTTTCGATTTTTCAATCTGCTTCGCTGAAACTGTTTTCAACTTTTTTTTGGAAACCCTAAGTTCCCAAATTGGAGTTTTTATTTTTTTTCAGGTTGCATTTCAGATGGATTCAGAAGATACACATTTCTCCGGAAAAGTTTACACCTGGAGAAACCGTAAAATCCTGAAGAAAGACGTTTTTATGGCCATCGCCGCTGCCAATGTCACCAAGGTTTCAGAAACCCTAGATGCAGAGCAACCGGTAAAGGTAGTACCTCAAACTGATCAGAATCATTTGATTACTAATTCCACCTCGGGAGATGTGCCCGAAGGCGGTGTAGAATTGAGGGAAGCTGATAGCTTTAGTGGTGGGGAGGTGGTTACGATAAGTTTAAATGAGTCGAAGTCATTATATGAGATTAGAAATGTTAGAAGGAGGTTACAGGGCGAGCTAGATCATGTTAGGAGAATGGTGAAGAAGATTGATCCGTCTTGACATGATAAATAGTGATGCCCACCTACAGAGCGTAGTCCTCCCTGCAGCCTTGAAGTAGACTATTTCTCGAGTCTGATTTTATTCCCAAAGCCTTTTTGCAATTTTGTTATTGGATTTAATAATTTATTTTGTGACATTATTTTGGGGGACAAAAAATAAAATTTTATGCTTTTTGATTATGATAGAGATGGTAAATCTTGTGATTTGGATACACATACTTATCATTGGAATGTACAAGAAGATGGAATTTATGTTTGAGATCAGGAGATCATTGTATTTTGCAATTCAATTGGAGTTAACTAATAATTCCAATTGAAATATTATAAGTTTTATATGTTAAGGGGTATACATTTGTGTGTTATGTTTGAGCCAATAAATAAATGGGCGGGTCATTTGACCAAGTAGCCAAGAGCGAGTTTTATGAGGTAATTTTTACAAATCTAGTTATCACTATCGATCATCAATGCTAATTATCACCATTTACCACCAACAATCATTATATTTAATTTTCTTACCATATTTTTTTGATGTACATTAGATTAATTTAGTATTTTCTTAAAAAATTTGTATTTATTAATTTTTAAATAAAGAAAATTTTAATACAATCAGATATTGAAAAATAAATGGTCTTAAAAATTTCGTATTCAAATGCAAACTAATAAAGATAATATAAATTCTCTTTAGAAAAAAAAGGAAGAAATATAATTTAAGCACTATTTGCATAATAAGGAAAATAACTATTGTAGTGAGTAATGACTAATAATTTAGAACACTAATTAGAATATATCGATGAAAATATAAGTCCATCCGTGAAAATAAATAAATAGATTTATTTGTTAACACATACTTCCTCCGTCTACTTTTAATTGTCATGTTGCGCTTTTCGAAAGTCAATTTGACTAATTTTCAAAGTTAAATTAGATTACATTTATTCGATATTTTAAACAAAAAAATTAGATGTTCAGAAACAATACGAAAAATACTATAAATTGTAATTTTTTTTCCATATCAATATGATGAGAAAATATATCATAAAATCTTAGTCAAAATTCTTATAGTTTGACTCTATAAAAAAAAACAATGACAATTAAAAGTGGACAGAGGTAGTAGTTACAATTTTTTTTATATTGTCACATTTATTGCAATTTTCTAAATTTGGATATTAAATATTTTACAGCTAAAATTATAGAATCAATCATTTAATATTAACGGTCATTATATTCTAACTATATTCAAATATTCATTTTTTTAAATTATAAATAGTCTCCATTAATACAAAAAAATTATATAGAATCACTAAAGAGAAAAAAATTCGTCATGTCTTTTCCAATTTCTCATATGTTCATACTTAGCCTTTTATTTATTACAATATCATCATTGAGTTCAACAGATAATTTCCAAGTTAGTCTTACTAATACAACTCCACATTTATTGGATACAAATTGTATTTCTGGAGGAAAAAATGTTGGATCTCACTCAATGAGATTTAATGATGTTTACAATATTAAAATTGCAATTTTCCCCAAAGGAGATAACACAATTGTGTGTGATATTACTATGCATATTCCAAATGGAAACAAACATGGAAAATTCAAGTTGTTTGATTTGATGAGAGATGTTGGTAAGTGTCAAGGCAATAATTGTCAATTGTGTGTACAAGATGATGGAGTTTGTTTTATGCTTGATGATCATTGTGAATTGCAATTTGATTGGTCTTAGACTTATATATAATTTCTATGGATTACCTGAATTATTCAGATCTTACTTATTAAGTTTGTTTATATTTTTCATGAAATATAAATGCAAGTGATGTGATTAGAGAATTTGGTGAAAAATAGATTGTATTTGACTTATCAATTTAAAAAGCGTTTTGAGCAAAATTAGTGTCACGACCCAGACCGTCGTAATTGACACCCACACAAACCCTCCGGTGGGAGAATCATTACTACAACCAACTAACTACAACAGAGACATTTAAAAATACGGAAGCAGGTTTAAATGCAGAAATAAACTGGAGTTTCCATAAACTCCGGAAGTCTAACAAAACAATTGCGGAAAACAATGCCTAGAACCTGAAAGTCAATGTACCAAAACTCTAAAGTTCAACAAGTCTAAGGAAAATGGGTACAACCCAAACTAAACATACGAGTAAATCTAACTAGAAATTCTGAGTCCGAAAAGAGTGGACTAAAACATAGAAGACCCATGGCAGCCTGAAAGAACTAGCTCACCCTTGAATCCGATCTTGCTCACTGATCTCCTAAACGAGGTCTGTCCCTAGCCGCCTGAAGATACCCTGTACTCAACAAAGAAGGAGCAAGTGCAGTATCAGTACACAACCACAGTGTACTGGTAGGATCACGCGGCTATTCTAGTAAGTGAAACATATATATAAGCAGTCACAACATAGTAAACACGCATATACCGAACATATACAATATCAATTATCATTTCAGGAGCAATGTACAATTCCACATTCTCAATAATACACATCTATGACAAGTCAATGGTCCTCTCATGGAACCCATACCCAAACTGTTAGTGTGCCGGATCGTGACATCCGATCCAAGTTAGTGTGTCGAAACGTGACACTCGATCCAATATGTATGTCGGTACGTGACATACGATCCCAGTTAGTGTGTCGGAACGTGACACCCGATCCATTCAACATGCCACAATCACAATCACAATGTACATTCTCATAATCATACAATCAAGTGTT
>JAJONR010009449.1:0-22642 GCA_029582245.1 Solanum etuberosum
AACTCAAGAACCTCGACGAACTCTTTGATTCTCTCCTCTTTTCTCTTCTTTTCTCTTCTTGAACTCTCAACTAAAACCCTAGGTGTATATTAGGATTATAAAACTTAACCTAATAGGATTAGACCCTTAAAATCTTACTAAAAACGAATTAAATCTGATTTGGTAAGGAAAAGACCAAAGTACCCCTTACTATTTTCGGGTAACTTTCCTTAACTGGACAGCCTGACTTCAAAAGGGCATAACTCAGTCATCCGACCTCCAAACTTAGCAAAATCGGTGGCGTTGGAAAGATAATTCAAAGACCTTTCATTAGATATCTTGTAGCCCACCTAATTCATCTTGTACTTAGAGTTATGGTCATTTGAAGTTGACCCGAAACTCATAACTTAAGCATAACTTGCAAAATTTCAGATTTTGCTATTTCCAATTTAGTTCTTTTTGGAACTCAAGGTGCTACATCTAGTGACCTTAACACTTAAGAAATTTTAAATGCCTCGGTAAAATCCTACTCACAACGAAGGATGGTTCGAGTCTTAGCACAAAAAATTTCTGGGGTGTTACAATTAAAAGCATATATAATTAAAGAAATAATGAAAACATATATACCTAAATCTTGTGGTTGGTTCTTCTCTCCAAAGCCCTGGGGCCTCCCACAAGACTTCTTAGAGAGCTTTTGTGAAGCAGAAGCTCCACGAGATTCAGAAATTTTAGTGGGAGAGAGGCCCAATCCATGAGCAGAAGAATTCCTTGGTGGGCCTCTCTTCTTCTGTTGTTGGGGTTGATGGAAAATTATTTTTGCAGGAAACATGTATGGGTTGGTTTTCTCTTGTTGGTGGGTATGGGGTGGGGGTGAGGGTGGGGGTTGGTCTTGTTTTTGTTGGTGTATCGGTGGTGATTTTTGGAAATCCATAAGACAAAAAAGAATTTACTGTAAGAAGGTGTTTTAACAGTTTGTCCTAGAGAAAACTTTGTTTAGAGGAAAGAGAAAGAATGTTTGAAAAAATTAGGGTTATATCAATGCGTTTATATTTAAGTTAGAGTTTGACCAGTACATTTTGAATCAAGTTTTGAAATTTTTTCTTCAAATGAGGTGTTAATATCTAGTCAAAAAATGACCAATTAAAATCTTTGGTCAAAATAGTAACAAAATAAAAGTTGTGAAGTGTTCAAAGTAGTATGTCTTTGGTCAAACACAAGTAATTGTATCATTTAATATTTTTGATAAGCTTGATGACTCACGTGAAACAATCAGAATGAGGCAACCAAATTTTTTTCACACATGGATTATTTATTTCAAAACAGATTTTGAAAATCTATCAACAAATGAGGGATTAATCTGTAACACATCGGAAAAGAATTGTTGCATAGTTCACTACAAGTTCAAGTCTACGGGTCCTGCTTACGGACCGTATAAGGTTCTATAGTCCGTAGAAGGGAGTCGTAGAAATGGCCTTAACTATTTTTGGATCTCTAAAGTTTTCTATGGACCACCAGGATGGTTCGTAGAAAGTTATACGGTCCGTAGGAAGTGGTCGTAGAAGGGTTCATGATAATGCTCAAATTTCCTCTTTAAAACCAATTAAAAGGTAAAGCAGTCGTCGTCAATAAAAATACCCAACTAAGAGTCCGGATCGAATCCCACAACGAATGGTGTGCGGTTAAGAATTTAATTAGAGAGTTAACTAGCAATTTTCAATGAAGTTGAAATAACAAATGGGTGGAGAAACTCACTAGTTTTTACAACACTAATTTAGACACCCAATTGACAATATTAAAATAATTGATGATGCACGAAACTAATTGACTCTAGGTGTGTGGGGATCAAATGTTGATTTCACCTGGGATATTGTAGAATTGTTCATTACAACTAATTAATCACAAATAAGCTAGGTCATCATAATTGATTTTAATATTCTCTCGATCTCAAAGTATCCTTACATAGAATATCCTTTCGGTCTCATCTATATGTCATCCAAAACAACCCAAAACCTTATATCTGCAATCAAGTACACTAAATTGCAGCTATTGAACAGATTACCCACTTATATTGGTTTCTTTCAAGCACCAATACAAGATAGAAATTAAAATTAAGTTGGACACCTTAATTTATGAATTAATCACTCGGCAATCAGTCAAATCTATGATTAACACCCATAAAACAGAGCAATTCAACAAACCCACTAAATTACATCAACATCCAATCCCATAATCACACCCCAAGAGTTTGGGGCTTTAGCCACACATTGCAAAGTGTAAATAAATTATACCTTGCATGAAATTAGCAATGGGTAGCATGAAATTGAGCACTTAATAGCAAACCCAGTTCAAATTCAACCTCAAATTACTAAATTCAAGTTCACAAATCTAAAAGAACTCAAAAATAAAAGTGTTATCACTCAATGAAAAATGTTTCTCTCTCTAGAATGTTTAGACTATTACTCTCAATTTTCTCACACCTCTTTCTCTCTCCTATAGGCTATTTATAGTTTACCATATTTGCCCAAAAATTAACTCCGCATCTCATTCGGTGACGTTAGCTAGGACATCATATACCACACCTACCGGTCTTTTTATTGAAATATCAGCCATCAATAGTATCATATTTGTCGGTTTCGATTCTTCAAGCCCAAGTCTGTTAAATACCTTCAACGACATTAGTTTTATGCTTGCACCAAGATTGCACAAAGCTTTAGAAAATGTGCATGCAATAATGGTGCATGATATAGTGAATTCTTCCAGACTAAAAGTTTGTGGGATTTCAATAGTTTCATAATCTATCAACTGCTTCTTCGTTAGTAACTCCTTCATGTACTTTGCATAACCAGACATTCCGATCAGTGCATCCACCAAAGGGATATTTACCTTCAAGTCTTCCACTATCCCCAAAAACTTTTGAAACTTCACATTATCATCTTTCTTCCTAAATCATTGAGGAAATGGAGGAATTGTCTTGATTGGAGGTGAATGGTTGGAGCTATCACATCACCATCATTATTATTTGACTTTGGATCACTTTCAACATCATTTACTTATGGTTCATCCCTCTCTTTAGATGGTTCATGGTAGGCAACCACCTTTTGTTACCAATTTTTTCGATCACTGATTCATTTTGCAACATCTTTCCACTTCGAGTTATTATGGCTAACACTTGGGTAGCATTCATTGTGCCTTCTTTCACATGGTGTGCCAATTCTTTCTTTGGACTTGAATAAACATGCACGACCAGCTGAACCATCTTCTCTTCAAGTAATTTAATGGATGATGAATGTGAAATCACTATAGTTGACAACGCTGAGACATCACTTCTCATCTCTTGCAAGATCATATCAGACCCTTCCACCTTATCAAGAATCATGGCTAGCAATTCTTCAGTCTAAGTGTTTTCTGGGTTAGTTAAGTCATGAAGTGACACATACTTTCCTCTATCACATTCACTTCCTTCCCAATTTTCCCTTCTCTCACACCCATCAAGATCTTCCCAGCTGTTGTCACTACTCCCATTCCAATCTTGATTTTCGACAAGCTTCGGATAACTTAGCTGAAAACCCTCAATCAGTTGCTTCTCGAGTGAATGCCCTCATTACCTACATTTCAAGAAGTATCATACCCATGACTCACCTCAATTGCATTCAATAAATTTGTTGCACTTCCCATGACATGTTTTTACAACATATCCAGTTGACCCATCAACTTAACAATACTTTAATCACGCTCCAAATCGTTTTTCTCTTCTTGCTCTTTGAACATTCCCAAATGTGGAAGAGATACATGATCTTCACTAGTATGCGAAGCTTGATTAATCTTTTGTCATTTCATAAAGTAATATTGATGTCACCACAAATGGTTGTCTTACTATACCACCTTGAATGAGAGGGTCAGTCAATCCCTTATTTACCACATCAAGACTCCGATAGAAGTATTGCATTAACACATTGTCTGAAAAACAATGGTTGGGGCATTGAAGCAATACCCTTTTAAAGTGTAGCCATGCTTCATGCACAGGTACCCCATTTACTCTTTTAAAGTTCTGAATGTCGTCCCTCAATTTCATCATCTTTTAAGGAAGGAAACAAGAATTGATAAAATTAGGTGGTAGCTCGATTAACCATTTAGTAACTTCACCCATCATAGAAAAAGGGAACAACCTCGGCCAAATAGACTCTTGTGAAATGTCTTAAATAGTGAAACGTCTACACACGTTCACAAATTTGCGAAGATGGTCATAAGGGTCTTCATGTTCAAAACCTCTGAAACCCTCTCATTTTGATCAGCTACAACATTGGTTCGGTTACACTAAAAATGTGGCATTCTTTGAAGCAGGAGGTAGCCGAATTTCTCAAATTTTCTTGATGACAAATATTCATGTCATACATATATTTGCATCATTATCTCGCCGATGGTGATAAGCATCATCGCCACCGTTTATACTTTTTTTCCTACCTTCCATTAGGACACAACAACAAAACCAAGTGTAAGTGTGCTCAACTACAAGCAAATGAGTATACAAATTAACTTTACAAATTGAATTCTTAGCTACCACTCCCCGGCAGTTGTGCCATTTTGATAACGCTCAAATTACTCTAAACACAATTATAATAGTAAGCGGTCGTTGTTAATAAAATTACCCAACTAAGATTTGAGATCAAATCCAACAGGGAGTGATGTAAGGATAAGAATTCAACAATGAAATTAAGATGTGACTAATTCATTGTAGTGATTGGAGCAAGTGGGTGGATTATTCCACCAAATTTAACAAGAACCTTTAGAATCAAGTATAACAAATTAACTAACGAAAACAAGGGTTTAGACAATTTAGATTTAATCTAGGGGTGTGGGGTTTGCATTACTATCAACTAGGGGTACAATTGCTTGCTCAATAATGCTCAACAACTATGGATAAGTTGGGTAATCATTGGTAACACTAATCTTCTTTCGATCTCATAGCATTAGTTCATAGAATCTCCTTTCGGTCTCATCTATGTAATTCACAAATCAGCACATTACCTTGCCTTTGCAACTAGAATCAGTCCTCAGTTGCACACATTGAGTTAATTACCCATTCCTATTAGTCTCTTTCAAACACAAATTGGAGATCTAGAGTAGGATTAAGTTGCACACATTAACCCCTAAATTAAGTTCATGCTAAACAACTCAAATCCATGGCTAAAATGCAATAAAATAGAGCAAGGCAAGAGACCCACTAATTTAAATAAACACACAACCCCATAATCACACACCCTAGAGTTGGGGTTTCAGCCACACATCATAAAAAGCAAAGAAATTATACCTAAGTTGTTAGTAGCCATCAATATGTTGAAGTTCAACAATAATCATCAACACCCACTTCGATTTCAACCTTTAATTATCGATTACAAGAGCTGCAAAAGACCCAAAACTAAGAACAAAGAAGCATACTCTATTTCTCAATGTTAAAAAGTAAAAACTCTAAAAAAGATACACTTTCTCTCTCTTCCAGGCTATTTATACTTTCCACAAAATTAACCTAAGATTTATTTTACATCCCAATCGTTGACATGTCGGCTTCACCAAGCTCAATCGACGAATCACCATTGTACCCTTTAGTTTGCTCTTTCTTGGCTTCAGGCTTCAGGTGTTTGAACCAGTGGATAAAAAGAGCGAAATTGATATAAGATAATATAGGATGTCAAATTTCTCCATATTTCACTTTCTACCACTCTATGTGTTTAACACCTCAGATTCAAAAAGGGAGAAAATTTCAATTTTTCACAGACTTGGTGTCAGCACAAACGACACAATCCACGGACCGTAGGTGGGACGACGGTCCGTAGGTGGTGGCGTGGTCAGTGACTTAGAATTTTCCAAAATATTAAGTTTTCTGTATTTTTCAACGGTTCACTAGGAGGTTCCGTCATTCAATACACGAGCCTTAGGTAGGTCTCGTAGGTGAGTCTCAGACTTGATAGAAATTCTGAAGAAAATCAGCTGAACCACGGAGGCCATGCACGGTCCGTCATCTGATTCATGGACTGTACATAGGTCCCTACGTCTGATGGCCCAAAGACTAGGTCTCTGAAACCATCGAAGGTCAACCAGGACGGTCTGTAGGCCAATCGATGGACTGTAGGTTGTCACCGTTGATGGTGTCGACAGTTATTTTAAGAAGGGCTTTTGGGTATTTTCCTAATTATTCTAGCCTAATACTATGACATTTTACCCTTCACCTAAAGTCAAATATAAGTGTTTTAACCGCCAAATTTTCACAATTGAAATCATTCTCTCAAATTCCTAAAAGAAGAACAAGTCTTCCTCTCAAATATTACTCTCTCTAGAAGTTGAAGAACAAGCTAGGGTTTGCAAGTCAAGTCTCCAATTCAACCATTGAACTCATGTTTTGGCCATTGAGGTATGATAGTTTTCATCATGGAGTCCTACCCTCCATGGAGTTCCTAAATTCTTCAATTTACAAAGTTAGAAATCCCCAATTGATTAGGGTTTTCCTCCATGTCAGGGGTTCTTTTAAATATTGATTTATTTGATTAATTTATGAAATTTTATGCATGAATTGATATAATCTCATGTTTTTAAGATGAGTCCCCATGAACCCATGCTTAACCCATATTTTCTAGACATTGATGATTGAAAAATGGGTTTTTGGACTATGAAAGGTGAATTAAGGAATTTTACATGTTCTTATGTAATTGATGAGATATGATGTAGATTGCTTTAAGATTAAAGCATATATGTCGTTGTTGTGGTCAATTGTTGTGAAATGATTACTCCCATAACTACCTCATGCATGAATGTGAAAGGTATTCTCACATAAAGGATTCTAAGGTTGAAAGGTCTTCTCACCTAAACGAATCAAAGTTAAGGAGCTATTCTAATGAAACCTAGCTTGGATTGGTTACTTAATTGCGCCTTTCCATGGATGGCAAATGACTTAGCTTGGATTGACAAGACGGCGTGCCCTTCCATGGATGATAAGTTAAGAAAATGACTATTCTGTGGGATTTACGCTTAGCACCGAGAGGATATTGAGATGGGAGCTCTTCCATTAGTAGAGGCCGGGTTTCTAGAAGCAATCTATCTATCCCATACCTATTTTCCCCCATAGGATGATTGTATTAGATAGACATTAGCTAGTGGATCCACATAAGCTAGAAGTTCATGGTCTTACCTTGGCAAGTAGGACACCCCTTTTCGGTGTGAGGTAGACAGCAGATTCCGTGTTGATAGCTCACATGGTCTGATATGTCGGTTAACGGTAAATCTCCCACAATAATGAACTAAGGTTACTTCAAGAAGTATCTCACATGTGACTTAAGATGATGTTTAGTTGAATTGAACATGTTTTATGACTTATATATTCTACTTACATTCATGATTTATCTTGGTCATTGCACTTTATGAAAATGTTCTTTTTCTCATGTTTTCAAATATTTTATGCATGGCTTTTAAAGTTGGTACATATTTTGTACTAACATATATTCTTTCCTATTTCCCTAAATATAGGGACCGACCTTACAGATTCACACTTCCGTGGCTAGGATCTCATTTAGAAGATTAAAGTTTGGTGAGTCCTCATATTCCAAGGACCGAGCTTGATTTCCCTTTTTTTCTTTACTTTCAGTTTTGGGAACTTGATGTACGGGTTGCGTCCCGATAAACTCTTATGTACTAGACTTTGAGACGATGTTTAGATTTTCTGCTTTTCTCTATAAAATTTTTATATGTTGAAACTATCTTTTAAATCTTTTAAACTCTATGATCTTATATGATGCATGCTAAGTAGCTTGTATGAGGCCTCTTGGGGTCCTATACGCTATGTTATGCCTAGGGGCTACCTTGGGTCATGCCAAACTTTGTAATCAGAGCACAAGGTTTAGAAAGGTCCTAGGAAGTCCCATAAGCCACGTCGAGTAGAGTCTTGTTCATGAGTGTGAAGTGCGCCACATTTATGAATGAGAGGCTATAAGATGTTTAGGAAACTCCACTTCTTTCATTACTCTAAAGTCGTGC
This sequence comes from Solanum etuberosum, assembly GCA_029582245.1. NCBI lineage: Eukaryota > Viridiplantae > Streptophyta > Magnoliopsida > Solanales > Solanaceae > Solanum > Solanum etuberosum. The sequence continues at coordinate 8,002 of JAJONR010009449.1, forward strand.
GATAGAGTTTAACTCTATAAGGTCTCTCTCCTAATCCTTAACTGATGCTCTACAGGATATGGCTACTCGAAGATCACATGCTAGAAGGAATACGGGAGAGAATGTGGAACGAGAAGCTCCTCCTCAAGCTCCTCCAGTTTCAGCCTACCATTTGGCCGAGTGAGTGAGTAATGCAGAGTTTAGGGCTGCTTTTCAAGTATTGGATTAAGCCATGACGGCCCAAGCCAATAGGGAAGTTCCAGTCCCCGTGAACCCAAATTTGGGTACGGCGGCATCTAGAGTGAGGGACTTCACTAGAATGAATCCTCCAGAGTTTCATGGTTCTAAGGTTGATGAAGACCCTCAAAAGTTCATTAATGAGATTTACAAGGTGTTGATGATCATGGGAGTGACTACGGTGGAAAAGGTGGAATTGGCCGCTTATCAACTTAAGGGTGTTGCTCAAATATGGTTCAACCAATGGAAAAAAGGGAGAACAGAAGATGCGGGTCTTCTTGATTGGGCGTTCCTTGATAGGTTCTTTCCCCTTGAGATGAGGGAGGCAAAGGTGCTTGAGTTCATCAACCTTCGTCAAGGAAATATGAGTGAGAAGGAATACACTTCAAAGTTCACACATTTGTCTCGATATGCTCCTACTATGATTGCCGATCCTAGGGCAAGGATGAGTAAGTTTGTTTCGGGTGTGTCCGAGATGGTAGTTAAAGAATGTCGTACCTCTATGCTTGTCAATGATACGAAAATTTCTCGTCTCATGGTTCACGCTCAGCAAATCGAAGAGGAGAAACTGAAGGAAAGGTCTAGGGAGGAAAAGAGGGCTAAGACCAGTGATGGTAACTTCTCACACTCAAGGTCCGATGGGCATGGTCGTTCTAAGTTTTGACAAATGTTCTCCAACCAAGGTTCCTCCAATGCGCCTTCTAAGTTCAACAAAGATAGGGTGTCTAACCCTAAGCCTCAAGGAGGAAATGGTAGTGGATCTTCATTGCCTATGTCTACTTGTGCTAGGTGTGGAAAGAAGCACGAGGGTAAGTGCTTAACCGACACGGATGGTTGCTTCAGTTGTGGTAAAATTTGTCATAATACGAGGGATTGCCCTATGCTTATGGCTAAAGAAAGAGAGGGTAAGCAAGCTCCTCTTATTGGTTCGGGTTCCAATGTTCCTAAGCAAAACCAATTCTATGCACTTCAGACTCGTGGTGAACAAAAGGGTTCTCCCGACGTGGTTACTGGTATGTTGAAAGTATTCCAACTTGATGTTTATGCTTTACTTGACCTGGGTGCTACTTTGTCTTTTGTGACGCCATATGTGGCTATGAGGTTTGATATTTTTCCGGATGTGTTGTTAGATCCTTTCTTTGTCTTTACTCATGTTGGTGATTCTATTTTGGCTAAGAGGGTGTATAGAAAGTATCCCGTCTCCTTGTCCCATAGAGTCACTCTTGTTGACCTCGTAGAACTTGATATGCTAGATTTTGATATTATCCTTGGTATGGATTGGTTGCATGCATGTTATGCTTCTATTGATTGTAGAACCTGTGTAGTCAAGTTTCAGTTGCCAAATGAACCCATCCTAAAGTGGAAAGGGGGAAATTTTATGCCTAAGGGTCAGTTTGTTTCTTGTCTTAAAGCTAGAAGGATGATTTTGAAGAATTGCATTTCCCATCTAGTTAGGGTGAGGTATATAGATTTCGAGACCCCTACTCTTGAGTCGGTCCCAGTTGTTAATGAGTTTTCGGAAGTGTTTCCAGATAATTTACCCGGTATTCCTCCCGAAAGGAAAATAGACTTCAGTATTAACCTTCTCCGAAATACGCAACCTGTTTCTATTTCTTCTTACCATATGGCCCCAACAGAACTTAAGGAATTAAAGGAGCAATTGAAAGATTTGTTGGATAACGGTTTCATCCGACCAAGTATCTCTCCATGGGGTGCTCCAGTTTTGTTTGTTAGAAAGAAAGATAGTTCGCTTCGTATGTGTATTGACTACATGTAATCGAATAAGGTAACCATTAAGAATAAGTATCGTATTCCAAGGATAGACAATTTGTTTGACCAACTTCAAGGGACAAGCTATTTTTCCAAGATTGACCTTCGGTCAGGTTATCACCAATTGAGGGTGAAAGAAGATGTCATTCTGAAGATGGCTTTTCGAACTTGATATGGTCATTATGAGTGTTTGGTAATGTTTATGGATTTGATTAATAAGGTGTTTAGACAATACCTTGACATATTTGTGATTGTGTTCATTGATGTCATACTGAGCTATTCGAGAAGTGAAGGAAAGCATACCAATCATTTGAGGATTGTGTTGCAAGTCCTCAAGGACCAACAACTCTTTGCAAAGTTTAGTAAATGTGAGTTTTGGCTAAGGTCTGTGGCTTTTCTTGGGCATATTATTTCCGGTAAGGGTATTAAGGTAGATCCTAAGAAGATGGATGCGGTCAAAAGATGGCCTAGACCTCTAACCCATTCGGATATTAGGAGTTTCTTGGGTCTAGCCGGTTACTATAGAAGGTTTGTTGAAGGGTTTTCTTTGATTGCTTCTCCATTGACGACATTGACTCAAAAGAAGGTTAAGTTCATATGGTCGGAAGCATGTGAAAAGAGTTTTCAAGAATTGAAAGATAGACTTACTTCCGCTCCGGTGTTGACTTTACCGGAAGGGACAAATGGTTTTGTTGTTTATTGTGATACCTCGAGAATTGGGTTAGGATGTGTCCTTATAAAAAATGGAAAAGTCATTTCCTATGCTTCAAGGCAACTTAAAAGTCATGAAAAGAATTATCCTACCCATGACCTTGAACTAGCGGCAGTTGTTTTTTCCTTTAAGATTTGGAGGCATTATTCGCATGGTGTTCATGTAGATGTTTTTACCGACCACAAGAGTTTGCAATATGTGTTTAATCAAAAAGATTTGAATCTTTGCCAAAGGAAATGGCTTGAACTATTGAAATACTATGACATGAGTGTTCTTTATCATCCCAGTAAGGCGAATGTGGTGGCGGATGCTCTTAGTCAATTATCGATGGGTAGTCTTGCTCACATTGAAGATAATAAGAAAGAGTTAGTTTGAGATGTTTATAGATTGGCCCGATTGGGTGTTCTGTTAGTTAACTCTACCAAGGGTAGTGTTGTGGTTCACAATGGATCAAAATCGTCTTTTGTGGCTGATGTGAAGGCCAAACAAGGTCTTGATCCAACTTTGGTTGAATTGATGGAAGTGGTGCTTAAAAAGTCCATAGAGGCTTTCTCCCAAGGGGGAGATGGTGTACGTAGATATCAAGGTCATTTTTGTGTTCCTAATGTAGACGACTTGAGAGAACACATCTTGTCAGAAGCCCATAGTTCTTGATATTCTATACACTCGGGAGCCACCAAGATGTACCGTGACTTGCGGGAGATCTATTGGTGGAATGGGATGAAGAAAGATATTACAGAATTTGTGGTGAAGTGTCCCAATTGTCAACAAGTGAAAGTTGAGCATCAAAAGATGGGAGGTTTATCTCAAGATATTAGCATTCCTACTTCGAAATGGGAAGACTTGAACATGGACTTCATTGTTGGGTTACCTCGCACTCGGTGACAACATGACTCGATTTGGGTTATTATAGATCGGATGAAGAAATCTTCTCATTTCATTCCCGTCAAGGTTTCTTATTCGGCGAGAGGCTATGCCAAGTTTTATTAGAAGGAAATTGTGAGGTTGCATGGAGTGCCCTTATCCATTATCTCCGATCGTGGTATCCAATTCACTTCGCAGTTTTGGAAATCTTTCCAAAAGGTTCTTGGTACCGGTGTTAAGCTTAGTACGACCTTTCACCCACAAATCGATGGGGAAGCGGAGCGTACTATCCAAACCTTGTAAGACATGTTGAGACCATGTGTAATTAACTTCAAAGGTAGTTGGGATGATCATTTGCCTTTGATTGAGTTTGCCTACAATAATAGTTATCACTCAAGTATTGGTATGGCTCCATTTGAAGCCCTATATGATAGGAGGTGTAGATCCCCCAATAGCTTGGTTTGAGGTGGGTGAAGTTGCCCTGATAGGTCCTGAGTTGGTATATGAGGCTATGGAGAAAAATCGACTTATCAGAGAAGGTTTAAAACATCTCAAAGTCGGCAAAAGTCCCATGCCGATGTGAGAAGAAGAGATCTTGAGTTTGAGTTAAATAATTGGTTCTACTTGAAAATTTCACCCATGAAGGGTGTAATGAGATTTGGGAAGAAAGGGAAGCTTAGTCCCCGTTATGTAGGCCCATATCATATTTTGAGATGAATTGGCAAGGTTGCTTATGAACGTGAATTGCCTAGTGAGTTGGCATTGGTACATCTAGTTTTCCATGTCTCCATGTTGAAGAAGTGTGTTGGAGATCCGACATCTATAGTCCCCTTAGAAGATTTGGGAGTTAAGGGGAATCTTTCTTACGAGGAAGTTTCGGTTGAGATTTTAGATCGACAAGTTAAGAAGTTGAGAAATAAAGAAGTTGCTTCCGTGAAAGTTCTTTGGAGGAATCAGTTAGTTGAGGGTGCTACTTAGGAGGCCAAGGCCGATATGATGTCCCGCTATCCTCATCTTTTGCTTCCAATCCTACTCAAGCTTGAGGTATTTAACTCCTCATGGGTTACTCATTAGGTGTCATGTGTCTTAGGTATTCCCATGATTTCCTCATTATGCATGATTCATGAAAAGCTTAAATTTTGAGAAAATGAGTTTATTTAATTGATCTCTACTTGTTTATGTGCCTTTGAATATGAGCTGCATATAAACTTCATGATATGATGTTTTGAACATGCTTTAGCTTGGAGTCGATGTTTCCTCCTCGGATATGTGCATTTATGTAGTTGCATGCATGATGGGCTGTTAGATTAAGTTCCTACCACCCTTATGATGTCTTGAATCTCATTCGAGGATGAATGTTCCCAAGGGGGAGATATTTTAACACCTCAGATTCAGAAAGGGAGAAATTTCATTTTTTCACAAACTTTGTGTCAGCATAGACGACACCATCCACTGACCGTAGGTGGGACGAAGGTCCGCAGCTGGTGGGGTGCTCAGTGAGTTAGAATTTTCCAAAAGGTTAAGTTTTTTGTATTTTTTTACGATTCACAAGGACGGTCCGTCATTCAATGCATGAGCCGTAGGTAGGTCTCGTAGGTGAGTCTTAGACTTGATAGAATTTTTGAAGAAAATAAGCAGAACCACGGAGGCCATGCACGGACCGTACATGGATCCCGTCGTCCGATGGCCCAAAGACCAAGTTTCTGAAACCATCGACAGTCGACCAGGACGGTCCGTAGGCTAATCGACGGACTTTAGGTCGTCACCGTCGATGGTGTTGACAGTTATTTTAAGAAGGGATTTTGGGTCTTTTCATAATTATTCTAGCCTAATACTATGTAGTTTTATCCTTCACCTAAAGTCCTATTTAAGTGTTTTAACCCCCAAATTTCCATAATTAAAATCGTTCTCTCAAATTCCTAAAAGAAGAACAAGTCTTCCTCTCAAATATTTCTCTCTCTAGAAGTTGAAGGAGAAGCTAAGGTTTGCAAGTCAAGTCTCCAATTCCACCATTGAAGTCAAGCTTTTGGCATTGAGGTATGATAGTTTTCATCTATGGAGCCCTTCCCTCCATGGAGTTCCTAAATTCTGCAATTTACAAAGTTAGAAGTCCCTAATTGAGTTAGGGTTTTTCCTCCATGTCATATGTTCTTTTAAATGTTGATTTATTTGATTGATTTATGAACATTTATGCATGAATTGATATAATCTCATGATTTAAGATGAATCCCCATGAACCCATGCTTAACCCATATTTTCTAGACATTGATGATTGAAAATGGGTTTTTGAACTATGAAAGGTGAATTAAGAAATTATGCATGTTCTTGTGGAATTGATGAGATATGATGTAGATTGCTTTAAGAGTAAAAACATATATAATGTTGTTGTCGTCAATTGTTGTGAAAGTATTGCTCACATAACTACCTCATGCATGAATATGAAATGTTTTCTCACATAAAGGATTTTAAGATTGAAAGCTCTTCTCACCTAAAATTAATCAAAGTTAAGGAGCTATTCTAATGAAACCTAGATTTGATTGGTTACTTAATTGTGCCTTTCCATGGATGACATATGACTTAGCTTGTATTGGCAAGATGATGTGCCCTTCCATGGATAATAAAGATAAGTTAATAAAATGACTATTCCGTGGGATTTACGCTTAGCACTAAGAGGATATTAAGATGGGAGCTCTCCCGTTAGTAGAGGTCGGGTTTCTAGAAGCAGTCTCTCTATCCCATACCTATGTTCCTCCATAGGATGATTGTCTTAGATAGACATTAGCTAGTGGATCCACATAAGCTAGAAGTGCATGGTCTTACCTTGGCAAGTAGGACACCCCTTTTCGGTGTGAGGTAGACAGCGGATTCCGTGTTGATAGCTCACATTTTCTTATACGTCGGTTAAAGGTAAATCTTACACAATAATGAACTAAGGTTACTTCAAGAAGTATCTCACATGTGACTTAAGTTGATGTTTATTTGCATTGACCATGTTTTATGACTTATATCTTCTACTTACATTCATGATTTAGCTTGGTCATTGCACTTTATAAAAATGTCCCTTTTCTCATGTTTTCGAATGTTATATGCATCGCTATCATACTTGGTACATATTTTGTACTAACGCATACTCTTGCCTACATTTCCCCAAATGTAGGGACCGACCCTACAGATTCGTAGTTCTATGGATAGGATCTCATTTAGAAAATTGAAGTTTGGTGAGTCCTCATATTTTGAGGACCGAGCTTGATTTCCCTTTTTTGTCTTTACTTTCAGTTTTGGGAACTTGATGTACGGGTTGTTCCCCGATAAACTCTTATGTACTAGATGGCTTTGAGACAATGTTTAGATTTTCCAATTTTCTCTATAAAATTTCTATATGTTGAAACTGTCTTTTAAATCTTTTAAACTATATGATCTTTTATGATGCATGCTAAGTGGCTTGTACTGGGCCTCTCGGGGGTCCTATTTGCCATATTACGCCTAGGGGCTACCTTGGGTCATGATAATGTGTCATGACCCAAAGTATACCCTAGGTGTAACATGGCGCATAGAACCCCGAAAGACCCTACACAAGCCACTTAGAACACATCATACAACATAATAGAAATAAAGTTTTCAAGAGTAGCAGTCTTATATCATAAAAGAGTTTGACAAAACAGAAGTCTAACATAGTCTCAACAAGTCATCTAAACATTAAAAAGAGTGGTTGGGACGTAACCTATACACCACATACATCATCCGAAAACTAGAAAGACATAAAGCAAGTAAAAGTTTCTCGGTCCTCAGAACATGAAGATTCACCAACTCTTGAATCCGGTAGAATGATCAACTAGCCATGAGTATGGGAGGTAGGAGCGTCGGACCCTACATTAATGAAATAATGTAGGCACAAGTATGCATTAGTACATGGAATGTACTAAGTATGGGGCAATATGCATAAATGACATGATGACATAGATAGTTTAAACATGTAATACATGACCAACATTTAAACATTTGAAATCTTAAAGAAGCAACAATGTGTAAATAATAAGACATGGTCAGGGCATTTGAAATAACAGACTTAAGAAAGATTTGAAGAAACATAATTTTTTTGTTGGATATTAGCTTTAACCGACAATAAGACCGTGAGAGCTATGTCATGGAATTTGGTATATCCCTCATACTGAAAGAAGGGGATTCTATTTGCCATGGTAGAATCTGTACGTATCATCTTTTGCTAAAGTGGATCCACTAGCTAGGTCATTTAAGATAATACTATGGGGGCACGTAGTTAGAGACTATAGGTTGCTACTAGACACTACTCTATTTGAGCCTCCACCTCAAAGCCCTCTTGGCGCTAGTCAAAATCCCAACCGAATAGGTAAAACTCGTACATAGGAAAAGCAATGATCAATACCAAATCTAATATTAAAGATCAAAACATAGAATATCTCCTTAAATAATAATTCATGCATATATGAGAAAACCTTTCACCAATGTGAATCCATATGTGAGAAATACCTTTCACAATAATGATCATATTCATATTCGAGAAAACCTTTCACAACAACATTGATATTTTCATCTAAAAGCCCGCTAACATCATAAACATCATTTTCAAAAGACATGCATAATCCTTCAAAATTCATAGTTTATAGGTTCATGGGGTTTTCACAAGTTTATAGTAAAAAATCATGGATCATGCAAGAGTTCATATGATTTCCAGTCAATATCATGTAATTTTATTAAATCACGCAATAATTGAAAATCAACCATTGAACCATAATTTAATAGAATCCATGGAGAATTAAGAAGAACACTAATTTGATTAGTTGAAATTGAAAATCTTGGGGACCTAATGGAGGAATGGACTCCATGAATGAATACCCACATACCTTGCTACTCAAAGCCCAAGGTGGATGGTGAATTGAAGACCTTGGAGTGAACCCTAGCTTCTTCTTCTTCCTGAAGTTGAGAGAGAATTCAGGAAAATGAATTTGGTTGAGTTTTGGGGAAATAGGAGAATGGGTTTAAAGTGTGTAGATTTAGGACTTAAATGCTTTATGTAGGGCTTAGGATAAAGGAAAAAACGACATAGTATAGGCTGAAAACATTTAGGAAAAGATCCAAAAGCCCCTAAGAACCGAAACTATCTATGATTTGGACCTACACATCATCCTGGTCGACTGTAGAAAAGTTCTGACGCTTAAATTTTTTTCCTACTTTTGACTAAACCTATCTACGGCCCGTAGGACTTCCTACGGCCCGTAGGACTTCCTACGGTCCATATACCCCAACTGTAGAAATCAACTTGACCCTTAAAATTTCACTAAGTCTGTGACCTTCCTGCGAGACCTATCTATAACTCGTCGACCCTTCGATGGGCCATCCTGGTCACTCATAGAAAAGTTCAGAAACTTGATTTTTCAAAAAATATTTTCTCCCTTTCTACGAGATTGGTCTACGACCCGTAGAAAGTTCTACGAACCTTAGACTGTCTCGTAGACCTGAACCAATAGCTACTATTTATGAAATCTTTTTCATTTTTAAAATCTGATATTTTACAATATCTCCCCCTTAGAAACATTCATCCTCGAATGGAACTCATGGCAACATAAAGAGGGTAGGGAAAGAGATCTAACAAACCAACACAAATGCAATCACATAAATGCACAAAATTAATGAGGAAATTGAATTCAAGCTAACATATACTTAAAACATCATTTCATAAAACACACATGCATGAATAAGGAAACATGAGAAGGACTAAGACACATGAATCTATAAGAATGGTCCATGATAAACTAGATACCTCAAGCTAGAGTTGGATCGGAGGGAAAGAGATGAGGATATCGGTAAATCATATTGATGAGTTGTGAATTTCTCCTTATTTGAGGCTCTTTCCTTATTTTGGCTTGCTTTGGGTTAGAATCGGTGCTTTTAATTTGGTTTTCTTCATATTTTTAGGAAAATGAAATGGGGAATTGATTAAGAATATCTTTGAATAAACCAAGTGGAATTGGAGCAAGAAGAGGTCCAATTGGATGAAAGGTAGAGAATTACTCATCGCAACCACGTGATGAAGAGGTCGCAATCGTGTTGCACAAGTTATTATAATCTCATGAGCATGTGGTCTAGGGTCGCGATCACGTGACCCAACAACACTGATCATCACGATCGCGTGAGCTGGTTATCGTGACCGGGAAGGGTAAATTGCATGGCGCCTGGACAAATTTGGGATTTCACCGAATCTATTCCCAAAACCCTTTTTACACTGATGAGCACTCATTGTTCACCTATGCAGCATTCCATATCAGAATAGAGATTAGTTCTTCATTTCTTAGCTAAATTTGGATGACTAATTTGTAGATTTTAATTTCGGATTGCGACATTGAAGGCAAGTTGCCTCATATTTCAATTGTGGATTTGAAGATTGTGTTCCATTTTAGTAAATATCTTTCACCTTTCTTCATTTCCTTGTTCTTAATTGCTAGAAATGTGGGTGTGATTTCCTGTATGAATTTTGGGCTTTTGGGCTAGAAATAGACAAAGCTATTTGGGTATCTAATTGACTGCTCTATTGCTTTTGTAATTCCTTGTTTCAATGTTTCATTTCATGAAATAGGTTCAATCTAGTTTTCATGTTTGAATTTATGGGGTGAGAGTGCAAGCTAAGTCCTAGCTTCCGATCTTCATGGGTTGCTTGAAAATAGAATTCATGAAGTGTGGAATTAGATTGATAATTGCACTTTAGCTTTGAATCTTGGATTTGAGACCGAAAGGAGATAGTTTAGGGTTTCATTGCTTAGTGCAAGGCTTGCTCGAAAGAGGGGTCTAGATTAAGGTAGTGGGTTGATTTGTATTGGCGTGATTAAGACCGAAAGGAAATATTGCGATATAACGATTTGAGACCTAAAGGAGATTAGGGTTGAATTAATATGATATAGCGTATCTATTACTAAATGATCTTGGTTTGAATTGCAATGGATCATTGAGTGTTGATTAAATCATGAATTTTCCCAATTCCCATACATCCCTTGCTTGATATCATCTTGGCCCCCCTTTATAGTTTAATTAAAAAATTGCATTTTATTTTATAATTTTGTACATTGCTTGTTTAGATTAAAACTAGTATCTAGTTAACCTTTATCTTTTCAATTGCCGGTACATTGTTCCTTATGGAATTCGACCCCGACTCTTTGTTGGGTATTTTTATTGACAACGACCGCTCACTTTTTTGATTGGTTTTGAAGAGTGATTTGAGAGTCATCAAAAATGGCCCTACTGTCGGGGAACAATGAGGCATATTGATTTAGAATTTCTAGTTTACTTGTTTCTATCTAGATTGTGGATAGTTGTTTTAATTTTCTTTATTTTTCTTTCTATGGATTTTTGTGATCATTACATCTTTGGGAATGGTAAGCCCTCCACCGACCCATGGAATTTTGGTGAATCAAATGTAATAAGGCACTTGAGGCTTAGGGCCATGGATGAAAAGCTCAGTTGGGGCAAGAAAGCCATATTCCTCCACTCCCAAGAAATGGAAACGTTTCGAAAAAGGCCCCTAGCTCGGTTATATCGCATGGTCGATCTTGAGTTTGGACTTGCTACTCTTAGGGCTAAGGTGAGAGAAACCGAGATGGTGAAAACTCCTAATTATCCAATGGCTGAAAAGAGAGAAGAAGAGTCTCACAACTTGCACCTTGCTTGGTGTGATGAAATGATCCAATTCATATTCGAGTTTGAATGGTTTGAAGCCAAAACAAGCAAAGAGGTGGAGGTAGATACATAAGATACCTTGAGCTTGTGCAACCAACCCAAGACAATAACCATCCACGAAGCCGAAATAACTAGCATGATACTAGAGTTGAAAAAAACAAAAACGATCATATATGGCAACTTTAGTTTATTTGAAAATGAGGGTGTCACTCAATTGAAGGCCAAGAATTATAAAGTTCAATGCTCACATGTCCTAGTGACCCTTCCACTCTTGCCCAGCGGTCTAAAACAAAAGCATGATTGGAAGTTGGGTAAGAAATTCAAGTCTTCAAATTGGAGAGATCGGGTGAAATGCATGATCTCAAGTTGGGGAGACAGTTCATTGACTCGAAATGGAAACACAAAGTGTGATGTACCCGACATTACGCCGTGACGTTAAATTGTGTGCTTGATGAAAGGCAACCCATTGGTATCTAACTTAGTTTAATTTTGAGTTTTTGATTTTTAGAATAGGTTTCATTTTTTTTGTTTTTAACTAACCCTTATAATTTCAAAAGCTTGTGGTGGTGCTTTGAGCATGTTTTAATGCACAAAATTTATTGGGATTGAAGTTTAGGGTGAAAACACCTTCAAAAGTAGGATTTGACACATTTTGGACGCCTAAGTGCGCCTAAGGAATTGGGCGTATCGCCCTTTTCCCTTGCCATCACCCAAATGGATAGTATCTTCCGCAAGTCTGGCACCCATTTGCTCATCGTGAGAGACTCTGGCCGCAATCGCGATGCATTAAATCCTCATGCTCGCTATCACGAGTGACAGGTGTCGCAATCACGTAAGGTAAAATAGTTTCTGGTCGGAATCGCGAGGCTGCAAGTCGCGATTGTAGTGAAGCCCGTGAATTTAAAAGGGCAAATTTTCAAAATCATATTCATCGCACCATTTATCTCCTAAGAACGACCTAAGAACTTCTTTCCCTATAAATTCAATTGCTCCAATCTATTATCTTTTGCAAGAATCTCCTTTAAGATTTTGTTCTTCCTTAAAGGTATGACTTCTCCCTTCCTTTCTTGATTGATGTTTGAAATTGGTAAGTAGTTGCCAAAGGGATGAATTTCACCCTTAAGTTTTACTCATGATTGGTGTTGAAAAACATAATTTCGTGGAGTTTTGTTGTTGATTAATGTGGTGTATGGGTGCTAACTGATTTATGGGGGAAATAGAGAGCTTGGATTTGTTGAAAATAGCATGAGAATGGGTTGCCCATAACCTATTCGATGAAATGCCTAAGTGAAAACTTTTATGGGCTAAACTTCTTCTATGCGATCGTGATGTCTAATCCCGTGATTGTGATGTTTAATCCCGTAATCGCAATGAATTGAGAAGGTAAAGCTCACGATAACATGGATCTGTCTTGAAATCACAATGAGTCATCCGCCAGGCAGTCAAAACTATTGAAAATAGTTGTTTTGCCACCGCTCCCTCGATTTCTTTTTCACTCATTTCTTTGGCCTAATTGCTTAATAATACAATGGTTTACGTGCCTTTCCATTCGTTTGATATCTTTGCATCTTGTTTAGGTAATAAATTTGTTAAAACATGGCTGACAACATAAACCAAGTTGAGAACAAGTTCAAGAAAATGTTGTGGGGGATGAGATTTTTTATCATGAGTTGTTTGTGTCCGCCAAGTGTTTTATTTAACTAAAAAGAAGAGTCGTCACTTAATTTTTAAAGGAAAATTAAGAAAACTAATTTTTAAAAGATTAAAACAGGAAATCAATTGAAAATATTAAGGAGGGTTCGGGGTTCATATTAACATCTTAGAAAGGGTTTAAAAGCACCTAAATCGTCCGCTAACTTGCGGTTATCCGATAATTAAAATACTTGGCTAAATGACATAAAGAGACAAACATTCCTAATTAAGTTGAAGATATAAACAGTTTAAAAAGTTAAAGCTATTTTAAAGGGGAAAAGGAAATTTTAAAATATTACTTAAGTATGCTATTATTCAAACATTCTTAAAAGTCAAGTAAAAATAAATATACTTGTTTAATTTTAAAAAAGTATGATCGATCCATCTTATGGGGAATTGAATTTTGAAACCTTAAAATCAATTTAACAAATAAAACACATAATAACAATTAAATAGATAAGGAAAGAAAAGTTTGGGTCCAAGTCGTGTTCTGTCCGCCTGGGCTATTACTTGGGCCTGATTTCTGCCTTTTGGGCCTTTGGCCCAACACTTGGTAAATGTCCTAAACTATCATAAGAAAACTGATTTTTTCTTTGGGCCTTAGGCCCAATTTCCACGTGTCCTAGTAGTCAAAATAAATGGGTTTTTGGCCCAATAATTACAAAATACAAATAGCTTAAATTTTAAGGCTCTTTTACCCCATTTTCAATGCAATATACAACGTATACGGCTGATGTATATCGATGTACATTGAGTGTATCCAGCCCTTCAACTTGCTCCGAACACGTGTACGTCAATTCCAAGGACCCGTTCTTCGATATCTTTAACTCGGAAAAGGGGCTGACTCGATAAAGGTAGAATTGGGTCTCCGTCGTCCAATAAGAAAATGCAAGAAGGAGAGGATTTGAGTCCAAATTGGACTCCGGGCAGATTCACATGCAAATAAAATGACAAAAAGTTTAACATACAATTCAACCAGAACAAAACAAAGAAAAGGCAAGATGAATAAAGGAAGTATATATATATGCTAACATGTAATCCAAACTAAAGAATTCATAGAGAAACATGTTGAAAACTCAACTATTTTAAGAGGTACTAAAAAAAACCATGATCATTTGAACTAGAGTTTAACATACAATTCAACCGGGCAGATTCACATGCAAATAAAATGACAAAAAGTTTAACATACAATTCAACCAGAACAAAACAAAGAAAAGGCAAGATGAATAAAGGAAGTATATATATATGCTAACATGTAATCCAAACTAAAGAATTCATAGAGAAACATGTTGAAAACTCAACTATTTTAAGAGGTACTAAAAAAAACCATGATCATTTGAACTAGAGTTTAACATACAATTCAACCGGGCAGATTCACATGCAAATAAAATGACAAAAAGTTTAACATACAATTCAACCAGAACAAAACAAAGAAAAGGCAAGATGAATAAAGGAAGTATATATATATGCTAACATGTAATCCAAACTAAAGAATTCATAGAGAAACATGTTGAAAACTCAACTATTTTAAGAGGTACTAAAAAAAACCATGATCATTTGAACTAGAGTTTAACATACAATTCAACCGGGCAGATTCACATGCAAATAAAATGACAAAAAGTTTAACATACAATTCAACCAGAACAAAACAAAGAAAAGGCAAGATGAATAAAGGAAGTATAT
>JAJONR010009450.1:0-27150 GCA_029582245.1 Solanum etuberosum
GTATATTAGGATTATAAAACTGAACCTAATAGGATTAGACCCTTAAAATCTTACTAAAAATGAATTAAATCTGATTTGATAAGGAAAAGACCAAAGTACCCCTTACTATTTTCGGGTAACTTTCCTTAACTGGACAGCCTGACTTCAAAAAGGCATAACTCACTCATCCAACCTCGAAACTTAGCAAACTCTGTGGCGTTGGAAATATAATTCAAAGACCTTTCATTAGCTATCTTGTAGCCCAGCTAACTCATCATGTACTGAGAGTTATGGTCATTTGAAGTTGACCCAAAACTCATAACTTAAGCATAACTTGCAAAATTTCAGATTTTGCTATTTCCAATTTAGTTCTTTTTGGAACTCAAGGTGCTACATCTCGTGACCTTAACACTTAAGAAATTTTAAATTCTTAGGTAAAATCCTACTCACAACGAAGGATGGTTCGAGTCTTAGCTCAAAAAAATTCTGGGGTGTTACAAAAATATTTCGTACTGTATAACTTAATATTCTTACAAAACTTATGTTGAGCGAGACAAAAATTCAATTTAAGAAAGTTATACCGTAAAAGGCATAACAAGTTTAAATTGTCATACTGCATAACTTAATTCCTACCGAACTTGTGCTTAACGAGGCAAAAGTTAAATTTCATAACTCACAAGTTGTTAGGTAGTAAAAGACAACTTAATTTAGAAAAATTTTATATGAGTGAAAGAAAAAAATCTTTAAACTTATGCTGAACGAATTAGGTTAGAAAACAACTTAAATTGTGAATAGAAAGATTATGATTATTTTCAAATGATAAAATTTTGTATTCAAATCATAAAATTTTGGACGAGTCGAGTTGATATTTGAGCCATATTTGACACCCCTAAGAGAATATAATCTTCCCATCAACTTTGTGTTCAATCGTCGGAGTCCTCTTTCAAACCTCTCAAAAATGTAGTTTCTGCAACTATTAATTTTGCCTCAAGATAATAATCAATATTATAAAATATTGTGATAATGTAATATTTTATTTTAAATAAATATAGTTAACCATAAATTTTTCATACATCTTATAAATATTTTACGTAGTTTATAAATATATAAATTTCATTTCAAAAAATTTGAAGATTCCATGCATAAATTACCGATCAAACATAAACTATTTGACTCTCGAAAAACGAAAAGTGTCACATAAATTGGGATAAAGGGAGTAGTATCTAGTAAAATCATTACTGCACTTTATGAGTAATGGCTATATATAACATATCCAATAAAAAATAATAATCTTTTAACAAGATTTCTCATGAATCAATTTAGGTTAGATATCAACCTAAATTTTGATGAATTTAAACTAAAATGAAAATGGGTCAATAATCAATCCAAAATTCAAAATACTCGTATCACCCCAAGTCAGCCCATATGAGCAAAAACACGAGATTACAATGGGTACAAATATAACTTTTTGTCAAACAAATTAATGTTTCTCTGAAAGAACGAACCAATATGTCCTAGATTATTTCTATCGACACATTTAAAAGTTTATTAATATCTTTGTTTAATTTAAGGCATCGTTAGATTGTTAATATAATAGATAAGTCAGGACTTATATATTCAATCCGTATCCACACCAAATGCAATTTTAGTTTGCGGGTATTGTTTATAAGGAGGAGGAGGATGAGCAAACTCTTTGCGACCTGCAAAGTTCATTTGAGTCACTTGGCTTGTTATTTGATTAGGAACATTGGTGCCTGGATTTGTAGTTGGTGAACGAACAGGACGCCATTGTAGAGATGATAACAAAAGATATTTCCCTCCCTTCAAAAAATCCACTTCTTCTTTTTCATTGTTATCTTTAAGAATTCGAGCAGCCTCATTTGATGTGATGCTAATTAGAACTATAAGAAGTATCATTAGTAATATACTGCTACATGCCAAAGGAGATTTCATGTTTTGTTTTGATGGAATGAAATTATGAGAATACTATATGAAGGATATGTTTTATTTAAGAGAGATTATGGTAATTAATATGGTTATGAAGAGAACATATGAGAGCTATTTAAACTCATGCAAGAGTTTTGACTGTTGATTATTCGGGTTCATGACTAAGAATTATTGAATTGAATGAGTCACAAAATAAGAAAGAGGATAAAATGATAAGTCTTACTTTAATCTCTAACAAGAGAATTAATAGGGGTGTCAAATGGGTGGAATTGAAATTAAAGAAGTTAGAATAAAATGATCATTCACACATATACATCTATTTGGAATAGTTTTTAATTTTTGCCCTCAAATTTGATGGTCTACGATTTTTTTTCCTTCAACATTTTAAGTAAACAAGTACCTGAAAATGTCTCTGACATTAAAATAACAAATAACTTTTTACTCGACATAAGTTTATATTTTTATATCATAATATATCACAAGTTATGTCGTACGTATAAGACATAACAAGTTATGTCGTACTGCATAACTTAATTCTTACAAAACTTATGTTGAAAAGGATAAAAGTTCAATTTTAGGACCCATAAATACTTATGTCATAAAATGCACGACAAGATATCTCGTATTGCATAACTGAATTGCTACAGAACTTATGCCAAGCGTGACAAAAGTTCAATTTTATAATCAACAAGTTAAACCATGAAAGGGATACCAAGTTATGTCATACAGCATAACTTAATTCCAACAAAACTTGTGCCGAACGAGGTAAAAATTCAATTTCATAACTCACAAATTGTTATGCAATAAAAGACATAACTTAATTCATACAAAACTTATGTGAGCGAAGAAAAATGTTCTCTAAACTTACCACGAACGAATTAGGTTAGATTTAAATTGCAAATAGGAACTGAGCTAAGTTGGAGATTAATTTTAAATTGGTTATGGTTATATGTATCAAACATTAGCCTTATTAAATTATCTTATATCCAATCCATAAAATTTTAGATGAGTCATATTGATGTTACTATTACAATCCATAACAAATGGGGCTCGTAGGCATAGCAAAACTAGTAATAGTTCTTTCCATGTCTACTTCGATAGACGTCTTGACAAACAGGGGTGGAACTGTCCATTGCACAAAATCTTCCTCCTAGTTCATCCTTAAGTCTTCCTTTGTTAGTAGATTAGCCACTTGATTTTGTTTTCTAAGGTTGTGCTTGATGAACGGGTTCTTCATCTAGTGTATTGTAAAGGAGGGGGAAAGATGCTATAATGGTTATCTTCTAGGTTGGTTGCAACCAAAACTTGTGTAAATTTAATTTTTAGTGACAATTTGAGAGGGATAGAATAGTCATGATTTTTGGACCTATGGAAAGGAATTTTTACATGTAAAACCCATACGGAGATAATACTCTCGAGAACAATACCGGAACATACAGACTTATTTCCGATACTTTATTAGGTCTATATATAACATATTAAATAAAAATAATGTCTTTTTAAAAATATTTTGATAAAATATCTCGTAGATCAATTTCTGCTAGATATCAACCTAAATTTTGATGGGCTGAAATGAATTGGACTGAAATGGGCTGAGAAAATAAGTAAGTGGATCAATAATCAACTCAAACTTAATTAAACAAAAGAAAATTTTATACAAATCTCATAGTGTTAAAAGTTAATTACATTTTATCCCCACTCTTTTCCAAATTACAAAAATTCTTTAAATTTGGCGAAACCCAGATACATCCCAAACGTCCCTATACATCGCGTAAAGTTCTGTATCTGAGAATAGGAGAGAGTGGAGATTTTTGTAAGTTTTTCAAATAATAGAAATCTGTTAAAAATATGGTAAAATAAGTTGTGTATTTAAGTAATAAAAAATTGAACAAATTATGAATATATAGGCTAACTTTTATCACTTCTAATACATACGCTAGAAGTCAAGGTATGAAAAGATTGTGCTTTGACATTTTCGAGTCAAATACGTTTGCTAGCAGTTCCTTGAAATCAATTTTGACATAAATTTTAAGCTTGAATAATACATAATTACAAAAAAGAGTAGAATAAAAATACTTATATCACCCCAAGTCAACCCAGCCCAACTCTTCCAACATGTTATGCCAGATATGAGCAAAATCAACAAGATTACAATGGGAAAAAAAATGAACCAATATATCCTAGATTATTAATTTCTTTGCTTAATTTAGGGTATCGTTAGAATGTTAATTCAATAGGTAAGTCAAGACCTATATATATTCAATTCGTAGCCACGCTCAATGCAATTTTAGTTTGCAGGTATTCTTTACAAGGAGGTAGAGGAGCAAACTCTTTGCGACCTGCAAAGTTCCTTTGAGAAACTTGACTTGTTATTTGAGTACGAGCATTAGTTCCTAGGTTAGGAGTTGGTGGAGGAACAGGACGCCATTGTAGAGATTGTAACAAAAGATATTTGCCTCCCTTCAAAAAATCTACTTCTTTTTCATTGCTATCGTTAAGAATTCGAGCAGCCTCGTTTTGATGTGATGCACTAATTACGAATATAAGAATTAGCATAAGTATTATTTTGCTGCATGCAAAAGGAGCTGGAATAATAATATTGCTAATTTGAGATTTCATGTTTGTTATTGATGGAATGAGAATAATATATGAAGGATATATTTTGTTTAAGAGAGATTATGGTAATTAATATGGTTATGAAGAGAACATATGAATGCTATTTAAACTCATGCAATAACGTGTTTGTAAGACCCTAGCTCGTACATTTTCTTTTAAGTTTATGCAAGAGTTTTGACTCTTGACTTTTTGGGTTCACTACGAATTTTTGAATTGAATGAGTCACATACAAGACGAGGTATTACAATAAAATGATATTATTACTTTAATCTCTATTATTATGGGGTTAATTGAAATTGAAGATGTTAAAATGACCTGAATCATTCAAACAAATGTCGATATTATTGGATATTCTTTAATTTTTGTCCTTAAATATGATGGCATTTAATTTTTTTCCTTCAACACTTTAAATTAAAAACAAATGGCCGAAAATTTTCCCGACACCAAAACAACAAATAATTATTTCGTTCAACATAAGTTTATATTTTTATATCATATATAAGTTGTGTCGTATATGTCTAAGGCATAACAAGTTATGTTGTACTGCATAACTTAATTCTTACAGAACTTATATCGAGTGAGACGAAAGTTTAATTTAAAATTCAACAAGTATTAATATGTCTAACATGCATAACAAGATATCTCGTGCTGCATAACTTTATTAATTCGTACAGAATTTATGCTGAGTGAGGTAAAAATTTAATTTTAGAATATAATATCCACAAGTTATACGTAAACGACGACATAACAAGCAAATTATGTTGTATTCCATAACTTAAATTATTTCAACGGAACTTATGTCGAGCGAGCTAGACAAAAGTTAAGTTTCATAACCCACGAAAGAGTGAAAAACATAACTTAATTCCTATAAAACTGATGAGAGCGAGGGAATTTTTTTTCTAAATTTATGATGAGTAAATTAGGTCGTATAAATACTATAAAACTTATGTTACATAAGTTAATTCCTACATAATTCATACCGAACGACACAAAAGTTCACTAAATCCATGTCAAGCGAGTTAAGTCACACATAATTAAGATACTTTGATCCATAAATTTTCAGTTAATGAACAACAGGGGAAAAACTTAAAAACCATCATATTTTAGGGCAAAAATTAAAAATCACCGCTAAATAGGGTCAATCCGTGCAAAAACTTGTTACTAAATGGACATGTCAATTTAGGCTAGAATGGGCAAAAAATTGAGTTGGTTCATGAATCGTCCAATTTAACCCAACTTATTTAGGATTGAAGTCCAACAAGATATAAATCCCAATTTTGATGAACTAAAATAAGTTGGACTGAAATGAGTTGAGTTGATAAATGAAAGAATTAATAATGAAAAACTTATAGAAATCTCACTAGTAAGTGTTAATTATTCAGATACACTCTAGTTTGCAATATTACGAATCTTGTCAGATTTTGATGCGTCCACATACATGTATCTCGGGCTACATGAGGTCAAAATTATGTGTGATTTGTTTTAGATTCCCACTAGTTTAGGTGTTAATTACTTAGATACACTCTAGTTTGTAATATTATGAATCTTACTAGATTTTAATGCGTCCAGATACATGTGGTAAAAAATAGGTGTAATTTATTTTAGATACATTGTATCTAAGTGGATTCGCATGTGATCTGGAATACATAGACAAATCTCGCTTCCCTCCCTCCTCCTCCTATCTCGCTCATCACTCTCCTACGTCTGGTATCCCATGTACATGTGTATCACAGTAGATACATACATATACATATATCTAGTGTGTATCTAGTGTGATTCACATGTATCTGGGATATATGATTATCTCCCTCCCCATCTTGCTCGTCTCTCTTCCTATTTTAGTGTGTGTGGTAGCTAAAATATACGTATCTATGTGTATCTTCCTCAATATATGATAGGAAACTCTTAATTTGTTGTAAGATACGTAATAATTTGAATATTACTCTATTTTATAAGCCAACGATGATGGGACGAACACAACATCCCATTATTGTACAAAAAGCAATGAAAAGTGTACAATGAAATTTTTCCCTTTCTGGCCCAATTCAATTGGTTGTTAAACACGTGGAAGTATGCATTTATATCTGCATTTGAGCATCAGAATTTCAAAGGTCTAGAGACCATCAGAAGGTTTCAGTGGAAACAACCTAAACTCTTCTCTTTCAAGATCAAAATTGGTGAGTTTTCTGTCTTTCTTTTGTGCATCAAAGATTGATCTTTAATGTTTGTGATAATGGTGCAATTTCTATTTTTTCTCCTTCAAACGTTTGAACTTTCCTTTTTTCCTTCATTTGTACTTCAAATTTTGTCAGTTGTTTTCAAGTTGTCTCTATTAATTTCTCTATTTCTCAAATTGTGTGAGTTTTCTGGATTCTATTCTTTCTTTAACGCACACAGCTATTATCAATATCACTTTAGTGTAATTTTTGTTTGGTTATGTTGAATTGCTTCTTAATGGATTTCTATATGCATGTCAGAGGACAGAGATAGTATTGTTTGTTCTTACATTTTGATATATAGATATCAAGTTTGATTTGTCGGACCATCAAATTAATTCTTTTTCGTCTTCAATGTTGCAATTTGGTTGAAGTAATTTGTTTGGTTGATTAGGTTATGAAGTTTTGAAAATCTGAATTTCATGCCAATTTGGGATTCTTTTGAAAGTTTTAAGTTTTTTGTCCATTGTGATAATCTGTGTACAACTTTTGCAAAGTTCATCATGGAAGGGAGGTTAGGATTTGCTGCATAGGTTCTTTTTTCTCTTTATCCCAAGAATTTGAGCTACTTTATTTTCTAGGGAATGCATTAAAGAGCCATTATGTCGGAGCCTAAGACTCTAAAGCGAAGGGAGGTGGTCACGAGCCTTGTATATATAGCTATATAACGTCAGCGTTGTTTGCAAGTATTTGGTTTTTTCCTCTGACTTTTGAATTAATATGAATGAAATATAATGCGACTTAGATTTGCTTCTTTCCTCAAAGTCTTGATGTGCTTATGTTGTCCAATAGTAGAAGATATCTTTCTTATTTTGATTTTCTGCTCTTTGACAAGTCTAATAATTCAAATGCTTAAGAATTCTTTAATAAGTTTATCCACTCTTAAAATTTTATGGAAAATTGTTTTAGCAAAGAGAAGTCTCATAAACTGTCACGACCCAAAAATGGACGTGATGACACTCGTCTTATCCCACCAAGACAAGTCAGCCTAAAACTCAACCATTACAAAAAAATGCGGAAATTTTATAATCAACTCAAAAATACCCCCAAAATCTGGTTGTCACGTGTACAAGCCTCTAAAGTATTAAATTGATTCAAAAGGAAAACACAAGTCTCAAATGACATTGTTTCTAGAATAGAACAAGATCATAAATATGAGTAAGAAGGTCCACTGAGATGAGAAACAGCTACCTCACAAATCTCCAAGAAGCCTCGGGAAAGAAGAGAATGGCAAGTACCACAAAAATCCAGGCTCGTAACCTACAAAAATTGTAGGAGCAAGGGGTGAGTACCAAACCACACGGTACTCAGCAAGTAAACTCCTAAACACAAGCTAAGGGAATAGAATACGGGTACTCCTTACCACCCCAACCGAACCTCCACAACTACAACCTGCATAAAACCAGCCCAACCTAACAGTTCACAGTTTACATAGCACACAGCTCAACATCAACACTCTAACAATTACATATCCTCAACAATAACCTCAATAATTCATCAATCACAAGTTCCACAACAAGGCACTCACAAGATCAACAACACACAAGATCAAGTTCATCAATGATAAAAATGTGCAATGCAATGTCAAGTATAGTGATGCATGTCTGACCTAACGATACACACCCGCTGTCTCTCAGTCCGGGACCCATGGGGGACATATCTGTCCATGCATCCGTCGTGGTGTGCGATGCGACCCTCGATATATAGTATTCATCGCGGCGCGCGATACATCCTCGATAGTAGAATCCATCGCGGCGTGCGATACGTCCCTCGAAATATACCTCGAAATGGTACATCCTCTTATCACATAACACTTATCACAACCATGTCTCAGAGCCAATGCAAATGACATGTTCACATAAATAATGAGGAGATGACCATTTTCATAACAATGCACAATCCACAACAACACAATCGTGATACAACATCAACAATTGATCAATAAGCCTTTCAAATCATTCTCAAATATCACATACCAATAAATAATCACATTGCCTTTTATTACCCCTTTTCCATCATTAGAATTATTCAACATGGTCAAATCAACCCATCACCAATTTCCATTACTCCCCAATACATACCACAAGGAAATACACGATTCTATGCACTTAGCAAGGGTTTAGAAATCCACTTGCCTCAATCAATCAAGAATTCACTCTGGAACTTGAGCCTTCCCCTTTCGTTGAACTTCCAACTCAAAGCAATCTATTCAAATAAATGACACAATAAGATTTCAAAACTAACAACACCCATATTACTATGTGTCTAGCCTAGACCCAAAAACTCACTCACCCAAACTTATAATCAAGTTCCTAAATCTTGATGTCAATTAACGTGTCAACTCTTTCAATTTTCTCCAAATTTCAAGCCTAGGGTTAAGTTCCAATTTCTCCAAACAATAGAACCCTAATAGTTTTTATATAATATAATACACCCAATATTTAATTACATATCTAAATATATCAAAACTTAAATCATAATATGATAAGTAACCATACAAAAAAATTTGAACCCAAACTCAGAGGAATAACCCGTAACCTTATCTAATGAACAATACATAAGAAACTTAACTAAATTATAAATTCCTTCCATTCTCATTTTTTTATTTATAATCGGCAATCATTGGCCATCAAAGCCTTGTCCACAAGTTCAAAATTCCATAATCATTACTGTTGAAAATTCAAACCTTCCAAATTCAATTTTCTTTTCCCCTTTTTTCACAACCCATCGATAAATAATAATAAAAACAATATGACCTCTATATCCATATATATAAACATAAAGTTTGAGGAAATAAATTTTTACCTGTAGCATTTTACCCATCGTGATGGTTTATCGCCGAAACTGCAATACCCTCCTTGCGAGGTTTTATTTTATTTTTCTCTCAAACACATAAATAAATTATGATTTAAATTAATATAGGGTATGAATTAAATTATGGACTTGGCCCATTAACTACAAACTAAATTAATTAATTATTTAATAAATATATGTCAATTAACTAACCGTAGTTATCAAATAGTTCAAAATTTCCAAATCGCCTTCACCGACTAATAAAAAATGACTGGGGCAACTATCGGGAGGAATAAAATGGTAATTTTGTGAAAATATCTAAAAATGACCTTCCGGGTCATTACATAAACACCGGACATTCTTCTATAATTCTATGTTAGCACAAGCCATAGTGTCCTTTACTATTGCAGCTTGAGCATTTTATTGGCTCAGTCATTTATTATAACTTCATTGAAAACTATTGTAAGTTTCTCTCGCTCTCTCGCCATTCCTCTTGCTTTAGGATACCCACTAGAAATAGCCAATTCAACGTGGTTCTTGTTTTGTTGCTTCGGTGAACATGACTCTTAAGAGAGAGAAAATCAAAAGAGAATCATCACATGGAATAATAGAAAGAAGGTAAATACCATTGTTTAAGATAATCATTTTTAATGAATTTTCTCAAGGATTCTTGACTATCAGTTATATGATTCTCATGACTTTGCCTTGGTGCTTCTTGAATTTCTTTCCTCCAAGAAAAGAAAAATTAATTGTTTGACATGCTGAAGTCTAACCTTTTCACTACAGATGATTGAGAGTATGTGGAAGAGATAATCCTGAACTTATCTACAAATGCTAGAGAATAACCTCCGAGGTCCAGAAAACTTGCTTAAATTTGGATCCCATAAAAGTGAATTGTCGTGGAGGTTCTCCCTGCATGTTTTGTGCTCTCAATCTGTTGGGTATTTTGTTTCCTGGTCTTTTATGATATATCAAATTTTTTTATTTTTGGTTAATTTGTTATGGACTTCTCTCTTTTTTCGATCCATATGCCCAAAGAAAGAAAGAAGTCATTACCGTAGCTGCAATTTCAGTAAGATATGAATTGCCAAGCCAAGATACAATTTTAATAGCTCCATAGCCTAACTTAAATATTTTTCATCAGAGCCTCCATGTTGACAGGTGGCAGTGGAGTTGGCAACTAAGAAGTAGCTGAAGACGGCAACAATGACATACATATGAACATGCATATTTGATATTACTTTGGTCTCAATTTGACCTCCATTTACGTCTTACGATTTGGAGGGGAGACTAATTTCACAAGCATACCTTTCTCTGCGTTTTATGTATTGTCAATGACCATCAACTTTTGGCCATCTATAAATAAAATATAGGTTACATAATTCTTATTAATTTGGCCCGATTAATTTGATTTTCTCTCCAAAATTTTTATCCATTCTTTCTTATTTTCTTTAACTGAAAAGTGTTGTTTCAGAGGGAAAATGACAGTCAGTAGTCTCGGCATCAAGAAACGTTTGGAGGAGATAAACATTTTGGTCTGTCCAGATACAATTCTGGCACTCAAGTCAAGGTACATAACTACATAATGATGTTATAGCTAATGTACAGACAATTTAGAACAATTATTTTCTGAAAATAATTTGAGGATCTTTGAGTTTTTTGTTTTGACACAAAAATGAAATTGAAAAGGAAGGGATCATGGAATTACTTGATCTCTTGAACAATTTGATGTTCATATTAGAACATCTTGAGTAAATGTTAGCAGTGCTCTTGTGGAAGTTCCACAACTTGCATTAGCTATACATCCAAGGTCGTCTGTGTGGTAGTACCTATCACGATATCGTAAGACCAAAAGTGGCTGAATTGAGAATCTCCGAGTATTTTTAATTGAAAAAGAACAATGTCGATGAAAGGTAATTTAAGTGCTTTACAACTTTGGTACATGTAACAAGTGAGAGTTTGAGGCCAAATTCGTTTGAGTCACATGAAATTGGCTCAAAAATTGCAAAATGATTGAAGAAGTATATTTTGGTCTTATATTTTTTTTCTTCGCATGAATTGGAGTAGGTAATAATTGCATCCTACATGTTCTATGATTGGATTTGGCCTCATGAATCAAACTTGAATAAGATGAGTTTGCAAAGACTCTGTCTTACAAGGTTCAAGTCCTTTATGGATAATTTAGCGACTTATGATGCTCCATTTTGATAATTTTATCTATTATATCCTACAGATTCATATCATATCCTACAGATTCATGTAAGATATTATGACCAAAGGATTGTTCGAGCATGTAAATTAATGAAACTCTAAATTCTTTTCTGATTAACTTATAGAAAGAAAGGGACATAACTTTATAAATGTATTTTGTACTTCTATCAAGTTAGTTCTACATTTTCTGGAGATTAGTTTTGTTTTATATAGTATGTAATATGTGGAATATGGATGAACAGTCCTTATATATGTTCTCTTTTAATTTTTAAACTTAATAATGCGTTCAACCATTTTCTCAGGAGTTCAATCTGCATAGAAGATAAGCGAGTCACCAAGCCTTGTAGTTCGCCACAGATTGTTCATTAAAATTTTGGTATGATTTTTATTTCATTAAATTCTTAAACTAATATATATTATTTATTTGTAGTCTGAAGAGTTTTGAGTTCTTATGAATTTGACCCCTTTGAGATTGAAAAATGTGTTCCATATATACTTTGCAATTAGTACTTTGGATCCTTGCTTGCTTAATGATAATTATAGTGTGGAGTGAGGGAAGGTGAGCCTTTATGAACAATTGCACATACCTTTTTCAGGCCTTGAAATTATGCATCCCTTTCCCTTAAAAAAGAACCACATTATCTGCTTTGTGTACTTATAATGGTTAGTGACTAATTATGGTGTTATATCTGCATAGTTGTTCTTGGGAATTTTTTTTATAATTTTAGTAGGGGATACAAAAGCTAAGTATTTAAATACGACGATGAGGTTGAGTTATGTCCAAGATCTATTTCTTTACAAATACTTCACTTCTAGATTCAACTTTTATGTGATTTAACCTTCTTTTGTTATTTTTGTAGTATCTGAATTGTTGCACATTCTTAGATTAAAGAATTTTGATCTATGTTCATAATAATTGCAGCAACTTGACACCATAATTTTATCATGTTCATAATAATTGCAATTCTGTGATTGAGAGGATAGTCATACAATATGGTGACTGCTGATGGTTGAGAACGATTAGGTAATCTTCACTGATATTAAATTACCTAATGGATCAATTTGATTCTGGGCTCAAATAACTGATAAGATCATTCAATATAATGGAACTTTATTTGGAATTTTTCATAGCATGTGGTTTTTCCTTCTTGATTCTCATTTCAATGTGGAGTATTATATGTCAATTGTTTGGGTTACGGATAATAAACGATGAAGTTTTCACATTTTATGTGATAGTATGGAATATGCTTTGCTTGAAAAAAATGATTTTAATATGATTGCTTAAGCAAATACAATTTTTTATCTTTGAACATACTTAACAACAAGTTGATTGAATTGAGCATGATGATCCTAGCTACCATCAATGATGGACTTGCCAAATCAAGAATGTGAAATTGAGTGTATGCATTCTATCCAACAGTATTTTCTAGACTCTTTAACTTCTTATATTTTGCAGAAGCTCTAATTTAGATTGTCTGCATGATAAAAATTATACAAGTGTTTATAATCTTGAGCTATGAGTTGTGAAATTTCTCAATATTTAGCAGTATTAATCACTAACTTAAGTTGCGAAAAAAAAACCCCACTCCAGTTCTGATAATGAGTACTTAATGGAGTTGCATATTGATCATCATAGATCCGACTTCCTGTAAACCTTGCAAATTAAGCTTTTGATTCTATATATGAATGTTCCTTTGAATGTATCATTTAACTATTTTTTGTAATGCAGGAATTCTTTAACCACTAAATTTAACCTGTATGCGTGACAACATGTGGAGGTAGCTTCTCTTTTTATCATTTTGAAAAGTCTAGATAAGTATGTTATGGTGTATTTGATTAGTGAGAAGTTGTACTTGAAATGTTGCCTCTGCTCTTCTCTTTGAAAATGTATGGCCATGACCATGATGAGGGTGTGAAGAACTTGGCATTTGTTTATCCAAACAAATAATTTTATGTAGTTCCTTTTAATGGAATCTATAATGCCATGTAAATGTGATTCTTCTAAAAAATGCTCACTGTATTTTGAATATACGTAGGATCTAATCAAATATTTCTTTGTTTTGAAGGATATTAAGCTCTTATGTGTACCCTATCAGAAAGAAAATATCACACATTTTTAACAGATGAGAATGCATTGTCTTATTTGTCATTGTTCAGGAGAATACATAACAAGAATGGTACTCTACTTTTAGGAAAATTTTGCAAGATAGATTTTATAAATTCTACTTAAAATAAGAAAATGAAGGAACTGATTGCTTCCATGTGTGCAAGGCAGTGTTCATTAACATTCTTATATATGTGTGTAATTTTTTTTGCCCTTATAATGGCTTCTTGTCAAATAGGTGTTGCTTCATAAGTTCAGTTTTTTTTTTTAAAAAAATCCAATGTTACTACTGTTTTATTGTTTGTAATAGCCAATTCTTTTGTGTTGCTTCTTCGTTTGCTGAAATCTCTGCGTACATCTCAAATTTTTTTTAATTTTTTCAAAAACGATGTATAAGGTTCAGTTAAAGATGGCGAATTCACTCTTAATTCTACATTTTCAGCTATGAAGTTTCTCACTCCGTCATTCCCTCTTTCAGGTAAACAATGGAGAGAGGAAGAAGGCGTACAAGGGTCAAGAGAAATGATTACGGCGAGGGTGGGCTTAATTCATTTGATATGATTAGAATTTTTTGGTTGGCATAGTGATATCATTACTTCTATTTACTCAACTGGATTCTTATCAAGTAAAATGAGTGATGATATGTATAATTCAGAACATAAAACATGTTCTCTTGCAAGCACCAAATCAACACTCACTGAAGTCATGCACACAGTTAATGAGCGATGGGGTAAGTAATCGACTGTGAAACTTAGTTTGCCATGTTATGTTGTATAGTTTTTATACAGTGTCGTTAAATTGCACAAGAAAGATTGATGTACCTGCTTTCTAGAGAAAGAAGTCTGAGTTGATCTAGCTAAGAAGCTTGAGGAATTTGGAAAACCTATCTAGTGTTAATTTGCACAAGATACTATTATTTGGCTTGTACTACTTGTGCATAATTTTTTTTGAAGATTTGTATTTGCCCTTCCCTAACATTTCATATATATGATTTCCACTCTGGTGAATTATATATATACCATCATATTAGCTTATGCAATTTTAAGTGTGTGTTTTTTATGACCTATTTTTTTGCTCTTTTTTAACTACTTAGGTGCTATGATTTGTCACCAAATGACTATGCAAAGCATTCACTACATTAAATACAAAGTGTTGGGCCCGTCCATGCCTATCTAGTATATATATATATATATATGGTCTCGATGTACGTCTAATAAGATAGTTTTCACATCAATGATCAGCTTAAACTTAAACGGGTTAAGGAAATTATGATTTTATGGGCTAATTTTATATCACCCGGAAAGAAGGTATGGAAAGATTGTGCTTTGACATATTCGTGTCAAATACGTTTACTAGAAATTCCTTGAAATCAATTTTGACATAAATTTCAACGTTGAAGACTACATAATTACAAAAAAAGTAGAATCAAAATACTTCTATCCCTAAGTCAACCCAGCCCAACTCTTCCGACATGTAATGCCAGGTTTGAGCAAAAACACAAGATTACAATGGGAACAAATAAAAATAATTTTGTCAAACAAATTAATCTTTCCCTAAAAGAATGAACCAATATCTCCTACATTATTATTATCAACAGATGCATTTAAAAGTTTATTAATATCTTTGTTTAATTTAATGTGTCGTTAGATTGTTAAAATAATAGGTTCGCCAAGGACTTATATATCTTCAATCCGTAGCCACGCCAAATGCAATTTTAGTTTTTGGGTACTCATTATAAGGAGGAGGAGGAGGATGAGCAAACTCTTTGCGACCTGCAAAGTTTCTTTGAGTCACTTGGCTTGTTATTTGATTAGGAACATTGGTGCCTGGATTCGGAGTTGGTGGACCAACAGGACGCCATTGTAGAGATTGTAACAAAAGATATTTGTGTCCCTTCAAAAAATCTACTTCTTCTTTTTCATTGTTATCGTTAAGAATTCGAGAAGCCTCATTTGATGTGATGCTAATTAGGACTATAAGAAGTAGCATTAGTATTATGCTGCTGCATGGTTGAGATTTCATGTTTGGTTTTGATGGAATGAGATTATGAGAATACTATATGAAGGATATGTTTTTATTTTAGAGAGATTTGTTGGTTAATATGATTACCAAGAGAACAAATGAGTGCTATTTAAACTCATGCAATAACGTGTTAGTCAGACCCATCATGATACTTTTTCTTTTCAAGTTTATGCAAGAATTTTGACTATTGACTATTTGGATTAATTCACTATGAATTTTTGAATTGAATGAGTCACATAGAAGTCGAGGGTGTTACAAAAAAAAATTAAATTGATATTGCCTAAATTTTGAGAAAGAAAGACTTGGTACTTACCAAAATAAATGACGATATTATTACTTTAATCTCTAACAAGAGAATTAATATGAGTGTCAAATGGAGCGGGTTGAGTTAAAATTTAAAAAGTTAAAATGCGCTGAATCATTAGCACAAATTTCCCTTTTTTGGGGGTATCTTTAATTTTTACCCTCAAATCTGAGTATTTAATGGTTTATCATTTTTTTTCCTTCGATACTTTAAATAAATAAAAACTAGTGGCCAAAAATGCCCTTGGCATTGAAATAACAAATAATTCTTTTACTTGACTAAATTTATATTTTCATATCATGATATACTACAAGTTATGACTTACGTATAAGAGAAAACAAGTTATGTCGTGTTACATATCTTTATTCTTACATAACTTATGTCGAGAGCGATAAAAGTTCAATTTCAGAACCCATAGATACTTATATCGTAAAACGCATAACAAAATATCTCATACTGCATAGCTTAATTCCTATAGAACTTATGTCAAGCGAGACAAAAGTTCAGTTGCAGAACCACTACAAGTTATACCGTAAAAGACATAATAAGTTATGTCATACTACAAAACGTAATTCCTACAGAACTTGTGTCGAACGAGACAAAACTTCTATTTCGTAACTCACAAGTCGTTATGCAGTAAAAGACTAATATAATTCCTACAGAACTTATGTGAGCGAGGAGAAAAGTTTTCTAAACTTATCCGGAACGGATTAAGTTAAAAGGCGGTTAAATTGCGAATAGAAAACTGGGCTAGGTTGGAGACTATTTTTAAGGAGAAACTACTTAATTAATTACACAAACATTTATATCATATTTACTAATTCTCCCTATAATTTGAAATAATAGTATTTTATCTCACTAATTAATAATTACATACCATATTTCAAGTTAGATACACCTATATATATATATTTTGTCACTAGATATACTAAAAGAGAGAGAGAGGTGAGCGAGAATAGAAGGAAGGCGAGCGAGATTTTTGTGTATATATATATAGTGGTTACCTTCTCGAGTGGTTGCAATCAAAAACTTTTGTAAACATAAATGTAATTGTAGTTTGTAAGGGTGTACATGACCGGCCGGTTGGTTCAGGTTTTTCAAATATCAAATCAAATTATTTGTGTCAGATTTTTAAATTTATAAACCAAACCAAACCAATAAAACTCGAATTTTTTCAGATTTTCGGATTTTTCTGGTAAAGTATTCATACAAACATATAATTTACTTGTACTTCAAATATTTCTTTAGTCCTACCAAAACACAACTATCTAAGGTGTTTCTTAAAAAAATAACACAAAATATGATATGATTAATGACACTAAAATATCCAACGAATTTTTTTTTTAATGAAATCGCGTAAAACAAATATTGCAAATTAACAAGTTATAATGAAAATAATCATACTTTAAAAGTATTAAATCATGCTAAAATAAGTTTAATAAGTATTAGTTACATGACAAAATATTAAAGGAAATTAAAATTAGATTATGTAATTAGTTGTCTAAACCAAATGTAAAACTAAAGAACAAATATTCAATATTATTGTCATTCTTAGTGTTTGATTTTCTTTTTGCATTAGTATTAATTTGATTTTGATTTAAGCTTTATTATAATTACCAATATCTGTGGACTATAATCTTTATTGGACCATTCAGAATTTTAAGTTTCAAACTTAAAATAATATATTAAAAGATAAAAACTATGAAAAAGTATAAGAAATATTTAAGAAGTATATCAAAGTAAATATTTTTACGTATACAATAAAATTTTAAAAATATATATATAATGTCGGGTTGGCTTTTTTTAGTTAAAACCAAATCAACCCAAATATAGTCGGATTTTTTTGGTTTTTTTTTTTTTATTTGATTCGATTTGCGGTTTGGTTCGATTTTCGATTCGATTTTGTACCCTGTAGTTTAGTTTGCAAGAGAGAGAAATCATAATATTTGGACTCTTGGAAAAGAGTTTTTCAAAGTAAAATTCTTGTGTTGATTCCAATTTAAATTTTGCACTTACTTCTTATATATTTAGTTATTAAAGAACTCGATTCCATGGTACACATAATTAAAGACAACATAAAAAAAGCAAAAATGATATTCATCACTAAGCTTTAAAGTATAACAGGTTATAATTTAATCAAAACTATCCTTTCAAATCAAGATTTTAGACATGATGAATTAACGCTGGCTCGTTCCTACTAATTCTAATTCACAAAGTTCGCCATTAAGCTAGAGGTTGATCTTTGTATTGTGTAAAACTTGTTTGAGTCACGTGGTTTATTGGAAAATGGACATGTGGCAGTAAAGATTAGCGGGAATGCGAGATCCTAAGAGGTTGTTCTTTGAGATGCCTTAAACTCATTAAGCGGATTATGATTTTATGGGCTAATTTTATCGCCTCAAATATTTATAAACCGGAAGTCAAGGTATGAAAAGATTGTGCTTTGACATATTCGTGTCAAATACGTTGCTAGTAGTTCCTTGAAATCAATTTTGAAGAATACATTAAAAAAAACAAAGAGTAGAATGAAAATACTTGTATCACCCTAAGTCAACCCAGCCCAACTCTTCCAAAGCAAAAACACAAGATAACAATGGGAACAAATACATTTTTTTTTGTCAAACAAATTAATCTTTCCCTAAAAGAATGAACCAATATAATATCTATATCCTAGATGATTGATATCGACACATTTAAGAGTTTATTAATTTCATTTGTTTAATTTAAGGTATCGTTAGATTGTTAATATAATAGGTAAGTCAAAACTTAAATATATTCAATCCGTAGCCACGTCAAATGCAATTTTAGTCTGTGGATATTCATTAGAACGAGGAGGATGAGCACACTCTTTGCGACGTGCAAAGTTCCTTTGAGTCACTTGGCTTGTTATTTGATTAGGAACATTGGTGCCTAGATTCAAAGTTGGTGGACCAACATGACGCCATTGTAGAGATTGTTTGCCTTCCTTCAAAAAATCTACTTCTTCTTTTTCATTGTTATAGTTAATAATTCGAGCAGCCTCATTTGATGTGATGCTAATTAGGAATATAAAAAGTAGCATTTGAGATTTCATGTTTGATTTTGATGGAATATTGAGAGTACTATATGAAAGATATGTTTTGTTTCGAAGAGATTTTAATTTGGTTAATATGGTAAGGAAGAAACTATTTTAAGGGGTATTTAAACGTGTTAGTATACTAAGACCTGATCTTTTCCTTTTAAGTTTATGCAAGAGTTTTGACTGTTAAATGTTTGAGTTTACTAAAAACTTTTGAATTGAACAAGTCATATAGAAGACAAGAATATTACCATAATAAAAAAAGACTGGAAGAGAAAATGCTAAAGTTATACAACTAACTCAGTTGTATCGAATATTTATATCAAATCAATAAATATATGATAGTATGTGTTTGTATACATATTTTTATCATTTATTATGTGCAAGTCAGTATTATTATTATTACTTTAATCTTTAGGAGTCTGTTTGACATTGCTACTAAAAAACTGTTTATTTTTAGAAGCATTTTTTCGAAATGGCTATCTAGAAAAGTGTATTTGAAAAATAATAATTTGTGGATGACTAGTTCATTTGAAAAGTGTTTATGATAAGCAATTTTGTTTGACTAATCTTTTCTAAAAAGTGTTTTTTGAGAGTCAAATTGCAAAGAACAAGTATTAATGAACTTTTAATATTAAAATTGTTTTATAGAGAGAAACTATTTTAAATATCTATTATAAAAGTTTTAGCTAAATTTTTATTTTTATTAAATTAAAATATACATATTCAAATTTTCAATCAATATTATACCTTTTTTTTGGAGAGCTGAATCTTTAATTGTTATTTTTTTTCTTTTTCCTAATCTTGCAAAATATTGTTGTTACCTTTTTTTCTAATTTTGTAAAATAATACGTAAAATAATATATATAAAATATAAATAATAGTATATAAAAGTAAAATAAAAAAAAATGTTATATAAAAATAGAAAATAAAATTTAACCAAATTTATGAGATCTGCTAATTAATTAATAAGAGATATATTGGTAAATATGTATATATGGAAGGAATATTTTTGTCTTGAAAAAAATAATTTTTTGTTTCTGCTCTTTTTAAGAAGTAGAAATTTTTAACTTCTTCCCAACAGTAGAAAACAGTTTCGACTTTCATTCAAAAGCATTTTTACTAATTTACTAAACTCTTAAAAAAAATTTAAAAATTTTAAAACAAATATTTTTGACCTCTCAGCAAAAATGTTAAAAGGGTCTAACTCGAGAATATAATGTTCCCCTCCACTTTTCATTTAATTGTGCCATTGTGGGGTTCCTCTTTCAGAACTCCTAAAAACATACGTTATGTACCAATTAATTATTTAGCGTACAAAGGAAATAATCAAGACTAGAAAATTAATTATAAAAAGTGTGATAGTTTATTTTAAATACAATAAATATTTAATCTCTATATATATGATTCCTCAAATATACCGCACAACATAGCCAAATTTAGGGCAAGTACATCATAGGTACAATAATCACATATCCACCGGTACATAGGTCGTGTTGATTTATTTTTCATTAAAAATAACTAAATTAATTATATCAGTTATTTAAATTTATAAATCAAAACAAATTAACATGAAGTTGATATTTTCGATTATGATTTTGATCCATTTTTTTGAGTTTTTTGGTTTTTTGGCTTTCTTATAATTACACAATAATTGAAAAAGAGATCAAATATATTCTCGCTTACTTAAAAACATTAATTGAATAGGAATCTTCACAAAAACGGTAAAATTCACATGAGTACAAAATACTTACATTGAAATATCAATGTTCAATATGATAAATTTATAAAATTAATGGCTACAGTAAAAATGAATACATAGGATGTCAATGGGGCGGAGCGGATGCGAGGCGGTGCGGGTGAGTTTAAGGCTATGCGGGACGGTGTGGGTTTAAGGTTATGCAGAACGGGGAGGGATGTGGGGCGGATTGAAGTGGGTTTTTTAGAAACTAATGCGAGTTGCGGGTCTATGCGATTTTATGCGGGTTCTGTAACAATCGGTTCCCGTCGTTATAGAAAAGCCAACGGAGAAAAATTTTGGGCCGGAAAAACTTTTTGGTAGTACCTTGAAATTTTCCAACCTAGTCCAGATTTGGACGAAATCGGAGTCAGTAAGGTCTAGGGAAATCTGGTAACAAACGGGAGATCAAATTATGAATTTGATCATACGAGCAGATAGCTAAAACGTTAAGGAACCCGTACGACTTTACGGAATTGAATTCGGGCGAGTGAAACTCCCGAAAATGGTCTTAGCGTGAAAGGGTATTTTCTGAGTGTCGTGGGGTGAAGGTGTGTTGTGAATTGGGGGTTTGAAACTCTTAATTCAGCTCTCTGTTTCCGTGCAAGCCACCAAGGCGGGATTATTCCCGCCAGGGCGAGGCCGCTGTAGCGGGGTGAGGACCGCTGTGGCGGGGCAGACGCGACTTAAAGTCGGAAATAAACCCCAAAAATATTTTATTCTGCAATTTACGACTTTGAGAGCTAAGGAACGAACCCAGATGTTTTCTTGACTGTTTTTCACCATTCTTGAGGCTAAAGGTAAGGTTTTCACTCCCCGAATCAATTTTTCGATCCGTAGAACTTAGTTTCTTGGGTAATTATCGATGGGGGAGGGTTTTGATCTGAGATTTATCGTGGAAGAAACCCTAAACTGGGTATGGGGATCAAGGGTTCGACCTAGGGTTACTTTATTGATTATAATACAGGTATTTAGGTCTTGTTTATTGATCCTCGCATTATT
The DNA here is from genome assembly GCA_029582245.1 of Solanum etuberosum. Taxonomy (NCBI): domain Eukaryota; kingdom Viridiplantae; phylum Streptophyta; class Magnoliopsida; order Solanales; family Solanaceae; genus Solanum; species Solanum etuberosum. The sequence goes on from JAJONR010009450.1 coordinate 21,991, forward strand.
ATTATTGTTTGTAGACCAAGAACAAGCGGAAATAATCCGGAAGGGGAAGAATCAAGTTTCTTAGGGGATTCAAACTTTGTTCAAGGTAGGTGATGGTTGTGATTTCATGTTGTGTGATATATGTTTGTTCTTGCTTCATTATATTGCATGTATGTATGCGAATGTTGTATTATTGATCACACTAATCGTAATTGAATATGAACGAAAAAATATATGTCATGAATCACCTCTTAATTGTATGATTGTGAGAATGTTGAATGGAGTGGGTACCACGATCCAATACACTAACTAATTGGGATTGGATGTCACGTACCGACATAAATATTGGAACGGGTGTCACGATCCGGTACACTAACTGTTTGGGTATGGGTTCCATGAGAGGACCAATGACTTGTTATACATATGCGTATTGTTGAGAAGGTGGAATTGTACATTGATCCTGAAATGATTTTGATATTGTATATGTTCGGTGTATGCATGTTTATGATGTTGTAATGACTTGCTTATATTGCACTTAGTAGGATAGCCGTGTGATCCTACCAGTACACTGTGGTTGTATACTGATACTGCACTTGCTCTTTCTTTGTTGAGTACAGGGCATCTTCAAGCGGCTATTGACAGACCTCGTTTAGAAGATGAGTGATCGTCATCGAATTCAAGGGTGAGCCAGTTCTTCCGGGCTGCCTTGAGTTCTCTTTCTGTTTAGTCTATCTTATTCGGACTTAGACTAGTTCCTTAGATATTCCTATGTTTAGCTTGGGTTGTACCCATTTCTTTAGACTATGGTTCTTTGTAAGAGTTTTGGTACATTGACTTTCAGGTTCTAGGTATTTAATTCCGCAATCGTTTGTTAGACTTTTAGAGTTTATGGGAACTCTACTTTATTTCTGTATTTAAACCTGCTTCTGTATCTTTAAATGTGTAGATTCATGGTTAGTTGGGTTGTAGTAATGGTTTTCCCACCGGAGGGTTAGTGTGGGTGCCAATCACGATGGTCTGGGTCGTGACAGGTTCAAACTTAATTTTAACTTTTTACATGTTATAAGAGTGATAGAGCATTCTCTATTAAGATATTTCTTTAAAATTACTAAAATATTCAAAATAGTAAATGAAAATGGTTCAATCAAAACTAATACAATTTCTTACATGCTTCCCAATTGACTTCTAAAAAATAATATTTTAAGTCATTATCTATTAAATTAATATAACTTAATGAAAAAATAAATTTATTTTTATGAATTTTATTTTTAGTATCAAACTTACCTAAATTTATGCGAGGCGAGTTGAGAATGAAAAGACTTGTTATGCGGCGCGGCTTAAATGTTTTACGGGTGAAGCTCAACCCGTCCCGCCTCTACCCTGCACCGCCCCATTGTCATCCTTATGAATACAAAATAATATATTTGCAAATTAGACTGTTAGCTTCCGATCTGAAATCTATAGCAATGTAATTGTAACTTTCAATCTGAATACAAAACAAAATATTACCCTTAGATTTGAAATAATATATCTAACATTGAAAACTATAAACTAATTTAAAATATACTAATACAATAGATTATCATTAGTATTTTTTTAAGTATAAAAAATTAAACTATATATATATATATATATACGCAATATGTTGGTTTGATTTAAACTTGATTTGACCTTTTGTTTTGTTAATACCAAATTAAACCAAGAGTGATTGTTTATTTTTTTAACGCCAAATCAATCAATCAAATCAAACGACAAATCAATTTTTGTTTTGATTCGACTTGTCGATTTGATCTGTTCACCCCTATTGTAATGCTAATGTCAAAGTGAGGCTTGTCAGACTCATTCTGACATGAGCCTTATACACAAAATTTAACACCATCAATAGCTCCATTCAAATGTTTCCCTTTTGATTTCATACTCAATTTTGTTGTTTTTTAAAAAAAAATTACTCAATTTTTTTTATCCTTCTGACTCCGGACTCGAATAATATCTTTGATGAGCTCAAAATATATCATAAATTGTGTGCTTGATCACTAGTCAGATGATATAGTATAAAGACCGTCTTAATTCACATATATTGATACAAGAAATATTTCAAATAAAACTTGCTAACTACTTTCAGGTGACCAAAATTAACTTGAGTTTGTTGTGGTTATCAGCCACGATTATATTTGTTGGGTTATCAACCTCGATTATCAACAACAAAACTAATTAGAGACATTTAATAATGAAAGCAATGGTTACTATCAATAGTTAACATAAAGTTGGAGATTCTATTGTTTATGACTTTTCGTAATTAAGTTATGACATGTGACCAAAATGTTATGTCTTGACCAAAAATAATTGACATGTGGGTTGTGAGGAAAGAGTTTGAAAATTTCTTAGTTATATTATGTTGATATTGTATTATATTGGATAGGAAGGGAATAATTGTAAAGAAAGGGTAGATATTGGAGTCTCAATAGAAGGTCTTAAAGTTAATTGATGATACTATATCTAAATTACCTGCCTATCGAACCAAGACTTCTAGCGACAATGTCCTCAAAACATTGTTTAGAGATATTTTTTCTCTTCTTAATTTTTTTTAGGTGCAATTTGTAATTTGTATTCTGTGTTATTTTTAAATTATTTCATGTTTGAAAATTTTGAAGCTTCTATCTCTACGGTGATTCGCTTTCATCACCAGTTGATGATCTGCTCCTCTGATGGTGTACATACAAAGAAGATGCATGCGTTTAGGCGAAACAAGTAATTGTAATCTGTTGTTTCAAATAAATTTGTCATTCCGATTTCGTCGTCTATTCCCATTTGGATGGGACGGTCTCTTTGGGATATGCTATTACTGCACAATATGCCTGAAGCAATTTTGACTAACTAACTAAATTGTAGCCCTTCAAATAATTAATAATACTACATTAGATAAAATATTAACTTGAATAACAAAACTATTAATTAAGTGACAAATTACTATATTTAAAGATATAAATAAATATATATTAGATATAATTATTAAACTGTCTAAATAATTAAAAAAAAATGTTAGTTATTTGTTTGTAATACATTATGTTGGATGTTGTTATAAAAACTTTATTTATAAATATAAAGATTTGAATTGTTTAATTCAACGTTCTAAAATAATCTTGATATAAAGTAGATAGTTTTTCTTTCTTTTTTTAATTTAAATTTTGTATTTTTTTATAATGTTCAATATCTCTTCAAATGAAACTAAAATCATGAATATTAAATTTTTAGGATAATTTCAAAGACCTTCCGCTCGCCTCATTACAGTCACCTTCCCTATGGTTTATAATATTATGTTACCTCCTTTATTATTATTTTTTAACTATTCTTTAAACCTATTTATCATAATATTATAAATAAAATAAAAATTAACAGATATACCTTTTCACTCGATATTCGGTATCCACATTGGAGTTCGACTAAGTTCAAATTTGAGCCAAAAAATCACACATTGGAGGTGAAAATACTCCCTAACAGGAGACTCCTTATCCAAGGAGAACTCGAACCCAAAATCTCTTGATTAAGATTTTACCTCATTACTAATTTTTCTTGACTGTGACGACAAGTGATTATTAGGGCAGAAAGATGAAATTGACACTGCAAATTAAAAAACCAATAGTGGCGATACCTCTTTCACTAATGACTCAAATTGAAAAATTCATTACCTGCTAATGATTCTCTCTCAGTGATATGTATTGTTAGGAAATGTTATGACTAAGAATTAAGTAATATATTATGTGTAGGAATATTTCCATATTTCAAAAGCACAAAAATTGAAGAAATCTTGAAAATAGGTTTTTTATTTTTTTATTTTATTTTATTTTATTTTTATAATTCATAAGTTTTTGCGAAGTTATCAATAGGTTGGAGTCTAACCCCCACCTATAGCTGGTTTTGAAAAAGATATAAAAAATAAAAAAATTCATGATTTGAAATTTTTAAATCTTAATTCATAGTGTAAATAGATATACATGTCCTTGCATATACCTATGATTTGGAAGGAACTTTTATTGTTCACAAATCATGGTTATAAGTAGAGCGTTAATGAGATGGTTCGGTCAGTTATTTTTAAAAAATTATATTATCTTAATTTTTTGATATTTTATACTGCATAATCAAAATAGATTTTTTTTAAATAATCCAATCATATCGGTTTCTCTTCGGTATCGATATGGTGCGATTAATTTTCAATCTTTTTTTACTTTTAAAACATCACCTCAAAATATACTATTATCAAAATATATCTTTAAGTATTTCTTGAAGAAGCACTTCAATTATTCACCAAGAATCAAGAATGTAAAACCTTATTGTCGTATTGTTTGATCTTAAACATTTAACAGGAGTGTTTGCATAGGTTTTGTATTGTTTGATGGAATATCTATTATAATTTTTTTTTTAATTTTAAACCTAATTAATTAAAGGCTAATTAAAGAGCAAAAACCTAAAGTCATCCAATCACCATAGGCCTAGGACTTAGATTATATTTATATTTGAAAAATATTATAAAATACATTTATATATTAAATTTAATTATTGTTAATATATAAAATATATTTACATACACGTAAGGCTATTCGGTTCGATTCGAAAGTTTTTTGAGTTTTTTTATAAATAAAAAAGATCATCCAAATTGTTCGGGAGGGGAGGAGGTTATACACTTGAATAAAAGTCCACTATTTTATTTAAAAAATATTATAAATCAATTTGATCGATTTTTCATATTCTTTTGACACCTCGAACCTTATATACATTATACAGCCTATCAAAAATGTTATGAGAATGTACAATGAGCAAATGTTCTCCATAGCAATCAAAAAGAGAAGGCCACAAATCAATTTGCAAAGAAATTGGATTTGTCATATCTTCTCCTAATATTAGGTAGTTGCATTTTATCAAAGTTAAAATAGTCTCTTTATCTCTTTTTAAAGATATTGAAAAAAATAGAAGTGAATTTTATCCTAAAATCCGCTACTTTCATTTATTTATTTTTAATTACTCAGGTTGTTTATTTGCTCTTGATTGAATTTCTTCACTTTAATTGACATTTAAAGCATCAGACTAAAATCATATTGCGTAAAGCCGTAAACATCCATTGGGACAATCGCAATTTGATTAGATAATATCTACGTCTTAAGAAATCTTTCTGATACATAAAAGGTT
>JAJONR010009451.1:0-32503 GCA_029582245.1 Solanum etuberosum
AGATTCCATTGTACGTATCATGTTTTGCTTCGCAGGTGTTGATGTGGTTTGGCATTTTTCACTACTAGCAATAAAATACTCGTGCGCGTTTGGTATTTGTATTGGGTCTGAATAATCTCGATAGTATCGAAAGATTCCATTGTACGTATCATGTTTTGCTTCGCAGGTGTTGATGTGGTTTGGCATTTTTCACTACTAGCAATAAAATACTCGTGCGCGTTTGGTATTTTCTATTGGGTCTGTATATTCTTGGTAGTATCGAATACTCTATTGTACTTATCATGTTTTGCTTCGCAAGTGTTGATGTGGTTTGGCTTTTTTCACTACTAGCAATAAAATACTCGTGCGTCTCCGATATTTGTATTGGATCCAAATAAATTTTCTATTGTACATATCACGTTTTGTTTCGCAGATGTTGATGTGGTTTGACATTTTTCACTACTAGCAACAAAATACTCGTGTGTGTTCAGTATTTGTATTGGGCCGAATAATCTCAATAGTATCGAAAATATTATACGTATCACGTTATGCTTTGCAAGTGTTAATTTGACTAGTTTTCGAAGCTAAATTAATTTGGAAACAACATTTCTACTTTAATGAAGTTGTTTTGTCTAAAATGGGATCCATAGACACATCATTACCACATCAGATGTGATTTGACATTTTTCACTATTAGCAATAAAATAATCGTGTGTGTTTGATATTTGTATTGAGATTGAATAATATCGACAACATCAAATGCTCTATTTTACGTATCATGTTTTGCTTTGAAGTGTTGATGTGGTTTGACATTTTTCACTACTAGCAATAAAATATTTGTGCGTGTCCAATATTTGTATTGGATCCAAATAAATGCTCTATTGTACGTATAACGTTTTACTTCGCATGTGTTGATGTGGTTTGGCATTTTTCACTACTATAAATAAAATATTCGTGCGTGTTTGATATTTATATTGGATCCGAATAAACTCGATAGTATCAAATGCTTATTGTACGTATCACGTTTTGCTTCGCATGAGTTTATGTGATTTGAATTTTTTCACTACTAGCAATAAAATATATGTGTGTCTAGTATTTGAATTGGGTTCGAATAATCTCGATAGTATCAAATACTCTATTGTACGTATCATGTTTTGCTTCGCAATTGTTGATGTGGTTTGGCAGTTTTTACTACTAATACTCGTGCATGTCCGATATTTGTACTGGGTTCGAATAATCTCGATAGTATCGAATGCTCTATTGTACGTATCACATTTTGCTTCGCAAATGTTGAAGTGGTTTGACAATTTTCATTACTAGCAATAAAATACTCGTGCGTGTCTAATATTTGTATTGGGTCTGAATAATCTCGATAGTATCAAATGTTTTATTGTACGTATCACGTTTTGCTTCGCATGTGTTGATATGGTTTGATATTTTTCACAACTAGAAATAAAATAATCGTGTATGTTTGATATTTGTATTGGGTCCAAATAATCACGATTGTATCGAATTTTTTATTGTACGTATCACGTTTAGCTTGTGTTGATGTTGTTTGACATTTTTCACTACTAGCAATAAAATACCCATGTGTGTTTGATATTTGTATTGAGTCCGAATAATCTCGATAGTATCAAAAGATTCTTTATACGTATCACGTTTTGCTTTGCAAATGTTAATTTGACTAATTTTGGAAGCTAAATTAATTTGAAATAACATTTCTACTTTAATGAAGTTGTTTTGTCTGAAAATGGGCCCCATAGACACATCGATACCACGTCAGATGTGATTTGGCATTTTCCACTATTAGCAAAATAATTGTGTGTGTCTCATAATTGTATTGAGTCTGAATAATCTCGATAGCATTGAATGCTCAATTTTACGTATCACATTTTGTTTCGCATGTATTGATGTGGTTTGACATTTTTCACTACTACCAAGAAAATATTCGTGCGTGTCCGATATTTATATTGGATCCAAATAAATGCTCTATTGTACGTATCACGTTTTACTTCGCATGTGTTGATGTGGTTTGGCATTTTTCACTACTAGCAATAAAATATTCATGCGTGTCTGATATTTTTATTGGGTCTGAATAATCTCGATAGTATTGAATGCTCTATTGTAAGTATCACGTTTTGCTTCGCATGTGTTGATGTGGGTTGATATTTTTCACTACTAGCAATAAAATACTCGTACACGTCTGATATTTATATTGGGTTCGCATAATATCGATAGTATTGATTACTTTATTGTACTATCACGTTTTGCTTCACAATTATTGATGTGGTTTGACATTTTTTACTACTAGCAGTAAAATACTCGTGCGTGTTCGATATTTATACTGATTTGAATAATCTAGATTGTATCGAATGCTCAATTGTAAGTATCACATTTTGCTTCGCAAATGTTGAAGTGGTTTGATATTTTTCACTACTAGCAATAAAATACTCGTGTGTGTTTGATATTTGTATTGGATTCGAATAATCTCGATTGTATCAAATGCTCTATTGTACGTATCACGTTTTTCTTCGCATGTGTTGATGTGATTTGACATTTTTCACTACTAGAAATGAAATAATCGTGGGTGTTCGATATTTGTATTGGGTCTAAATAATCTCGATAGTATCGAAAGCTTTATTGTACATATCACGTTTTGCTTGTGTTGATGTGGTTTGACATTTTTCACTAGTAGCAATAAAATACTCGTGCGTGTTCGATATTTGTTTAGGTCCGAATTATCTCGATAGTATTAAAAGATTCTATTATACGTATCGTGTTTTCCTTTGCCATTGTTAATTTGACTACTTTCAAAGCTAAATTGATTTGGAAACAACCTTTCTACTTTAATGAGGTTGTTTGGTCTTGAAATGGGACCCATAGACATGTCATTACCACGTCAAATGTGGTTTGACATTTTTCACTATTAGCAATAAAATAATCGTGTGCGCCCGGTATTTGTATTAGGTCTGAATAATCTCGATAACATCGAATGTTCTATTGTACGTATCACATTTTTCTTTCCAGATGTTGATGTGGTTTGACATTTTTCACTACTAGCAATAAAATACTCGTGTGTGTCCGATATTTGTATTGGTCCAAATAAATATTTTATTGTACGCATCACGTTTTGCTTCGCATGTGTTGTGTGATTTGACATTTTTCATTACTAGCAATAATATACTTGTGCGTGACCGATATTTGTATTGGGTCAGAATAATCTTATTAGTATCGAATGTTCTATTATGCGTATCACGTTTGCCTCGCAGGTGTTGATGTAGTTTGGCAGTTTTCACTACTAGAAATAAAATAATCGTGTGTGTCCGATATTTGTAATGGGTCCAAATAATTTCGATAGTATCAAATGTTTTATTGTATGTATCACGTTTTGCTTGTGTTGATGTGGTTTGGCATTTTTCACTACTAGCAATAAAATCTCGTGCGTGTCTGGTATTTGTATTGGGTCCGAATAATCTCGATACTATCGAAAGATTCTATTGTATGTATCACGTTTTGCTTTGCAAGTGTTAATTTGACTAGTTTTCGAAGCTAAATTGATTTGGAAATAACCTTTATACTTTAATGAAATAGTAATAACGTTTGCGTACGCTCTACCCTCCCCAAATCCTATTTAGTGAAATTTCACTGGATATGTTGATATTGTTGTTCATAGCTAAATTAAATTGAATTAATTTAATATTTTTAAATTTAGATGTTCGAAAATAATATTATAAGTTGTAATGATAAAAAATAAAAAAAATGTTTATCAATGTGCATATTTAAAATGAACTCAATATTGATACCACATGTCTCTACTTATTAAGGAGATTTTATTTTCATGGCTCAAACTCGTGACGTCTAGTTAAGGAGGAAGCAGTATCTTGAAGTTTTATGAATTTTAAAATATGTTATACGTGCATATTTCGTGTGTTTTCTGTTGTTATATTTGTTATTGAATCAAAATTATTAAATTTTATCAAATTTGTTCATTCAATATTAGCTCTGTCTCTTTTATTTTTCGATAATTTATAGGATTCTTTAGATGTACTAAACCACAAGTTAAGTATGAAGCAATATCCCATTACAATTTTTAAAATTTTAAGACTAAGTAAAAAATGTAAAATTTTATTAATTCTGAAATTTGTTATATGTGCAAATTCAGTAGATTTGACCGCTCCCTATATTTGTCACTCGATTAAAATTATTAAATTTTGTCGAATTTGTACTTTTATATACTTGTTCCGCATTTTATATTTGACGATCACTTTCAAGACTTATAAACGTACTAGATCACAAATTAAGATTGAAGTATCCCATTATAACAATTTAAAAAATATATTTTATTGATTCTAAAATTTGTTATTCCTGCATATTCAATAGATTTGTTTTCCCCTGTATTTGTAATTACTTAAAATTATTAAATTTTGTCAAATTTATACTTTTTGTATTAGCTATGTCCCTGGTATTTTGATGGTAATCTTTAGGATTCTCTAATATAGAAAATCATGAGTTAAGAATTAAAAAAAAATATCCCACTACAACCATTAAAATTTAAAGGCAAATGAAAAAATTAAAATGTTATGAGTTCTGAAACTTATTATATATGCATATTTCGTGAATTTTTCTGCTCTTGTATTATTAGTTATTGAATCAAAATAATTAAATTTTATCAAACTTATAGAACTAGCTTTGCCCCCTATATTTGACAGTCTATTGCACCTTTTTGAATTAAAAGACAAAAAAATGTATTCCGTAGATTTGTTCGCACCTCTATATTTGTCACTGAATTAAAATTATTAAATTTTGTCGAATTTATACTTTCTATACTAGCTCCACCTTTTATATTTGACAATAACTTCTAGGATTTTTAGATGTACTAGATCCCGATTTAAGAATGAAGTATTTCACTATAACCCTTTAAAAAATTAAAATCTTATTGATTCTAAAATTTGTTGTTTGTGCATATTCAATAAAAAAAAGTCGCCCTATGTTTGTCATTAATAAAAATTATTATATTTTGTCAAATAAAAAACTTTCTATTTGGCGATAACTTTTTAGATCTTTAATATAGTAAACCATGAGGTAAGAATAAAAAAGTATCTCAATACAACTTAAAGGCAAATGAAAAAATTAAAATTTTATGAGTTTTGAAATTTATTATACGTGCATATTTCGTGAAATTTTTTATTTTTATATTTGTTACTGAATCAAAATTATTAAATTTTATCAAATTTGTACTTTCTATACTAGCTTCATCCCTTATATTTGATGGTAATTTATAGGATTCTTTAAATGTAATAAATTACGAATTAAAAATAAAGCAGTAACCCACTCACTAGGGCCGGGGTTGGTCTTTCTAATCAATCAGAAAATGAACCGGCGGAAAGGCAACGAAGTTCAGTTCATGAGACCGCAGCGCAGCGGAGTGGAGCAGCCGCGTCTTTGTAAGCAATACCCCGAAAACTCCGACAAAAGAGATTGAATGCCAGGTTAGTTCACTTATTTCGGGCATCATCTTACGTCATTCTAAAGATAGATAAAAAGGGATAGAAAGGGGCAAGCCAAAACCCACTCTGCTGAACTAAAGGATGACCTCCTTAGCGGAAGAAAACCGCGCTCTACGTGAAAAAATAAGCATTCTCGCCAGGAAAACCCCATAAAATTCGTCTGCACCTTTTTGAATTTAAAGACAAATAAAAAAATTAAAATTTAATGAATTCTTAAATTTGTTATATGTGCATATTCATTAGATTTTTCCACCCCCCTCCTATTTTTTTCATTGAATCAAAATTATTAAGTTTTGTTAAATTCATACGTACTTTCTATACTAGCTCCGTCCCTATGTTTTGTGTATTTAACTATATTTTAATTATTTAAAAAAAAAACAAGATTATCACATTATGAGTTTTGTAGTAGAAATTTTGTCAATTGGTAACGACAAGAAAAAAAAAACTTGATTTCAAGTTCTGAAAATGAAATTGGCTTTGATAAAAAGTTTTATTCCAAAATGAGATTTTCTCGAGTCAATTTAAATTAGTTGGTCTCCAAAACAGATATTGAATACTATTTATAAAAAATAATCAATAATTTAATTCATGAATAATCTTTTGTGTTTCCACTCTTTGTACAAAGTTCAATATTTTATATTCAACTTTTGTTCATCTAAGGTACAAATTTGATTTTTCTAATAAGTGATGAGGAGGATTATGGAATTCTTTTTATTATCTTTATATAAGTTGAGTACAACAAATTATATGTTATATAAATTATTAAAATCATTGTAAGGATGTATCATGAATCCAACAACAACCAAATAATAAAGTTGGGGGTAGGTGCTCTACAAATAAAATTAAAAATCATTATAATTCTAATAATTGGAGAATTAATAATATTAATCTTTCCCTTTTGAAACATGTTGAACACAAACTTAAGAATTCTTTATTCTTTTAAATAACTTTAAAAAAAAAAAAAAAAAATTGTCTACATAAATAATGCTTTTTTACTTTCTTTGTTTCGTGATTTGCTCACTTAAGTTGAGAGTCTACAAAGTTTGCGTACATTATCCTCCGCAAACCCTACTTGTGAGATTTCACTAGATATGTTATTGTTATACTTTCTTTGTTCCATTTTATAGATATTCAAAAAATAATATACTTTTTAAAATAATTTCATTTTATTTTTAATGACATAATTTTTTTTAAAAAAATCTCCAACAAGTGGTTGCTATTTGGTTGTACGATTTCATCCAATAATTGAAGTTGACTTATCCTTTGTCTATAAATGATAGGAAAGCATTGGTGGAATGAATTTGCAACTTGTGTTTTGATTGAAGACAAAAAAAAAAAAACATAAGTGCATTCATTTTAATTATATGACATAATTTGGATGAGAAATATATATAAATAATAAATCACTCATTTTATTAAATTAAAAATAAATGACAAACACTTAATGTATAATTTGTGTATACAAACTAGAAAAAGAAAATGTGGATTTGATTGGTTATTATGTGTAGTATTAAACATGTTATAACATCAGTATCGCTATTAAAAAAAACATTGAAATGTATGATTACATCATAATCTTTATTTGATTTATGAAAACGTACAACAAAAAGTACAAATTTAAATATTTCTAAATAAAAAAATATCACATAAATTAGATACCGAAAAAATATAAGGCGGCTACTAATATCTAATTGTTAAAACAATTCCAATAAAACTTTTCAATATTTTGCCTTTTTGTCATTTTTCTTTTTATAATATAAGGCATACATAATAATAAGTTGGAGTGACATTTAAATTTCTAAATATAATTAAATAATTGATTCAATCCTTATCTTGATTATTACAAACTTTATATGAACCTTATCTTAATGAGTGATTGTTGTAAAAATACAAAAAAAAAAAAAAAAAAAAAAGACAAATAAAATTGCAAGAGAATAAGATAAAATATGACATAAATTGAGTGGATATAAATAAATGTAACGTGAAAAGATCATGTTGATGTAAGCAACATAAGTTTGTTACAATTTTTTTCATCTGGTGTGTCGGAAAATTTTATTTTATGATAAAATAAATTAAATATTTTCTATTAAAGATAATTTTATATTTAAATTAATCGAGAGCACTAAAACAGATCCAAATGAAACACCAATAAAAATATTTTTGGTCTATTTCAATATTATAATCTCAAGTCATACATTAATTAAGGTAGAAATGAGTATAGTTTGAGCAAAATTCAAATCGAAATTTGATTATTACTTTTTATGAATTTTAAATTGATCAACGAGAGAGAGTTACTCAAATAATAAACATTCATCAACAATATTTTGGGATATTATAATTTCGATTGTTAATTTTCACGTATATTCCTAGAAATTTTGTATTGTAATTATATGAATCTGTGAATAAAAAATTCAAACCATAATTTTCAGTACCATTACCATATACCTTATACTTTTGCATCTCAATTGTATAAACTCGCTTAATAGAGATCGATCTAGAATTTAATCTTATTTCAAGTTCAAAATTGATACATTTAGATGCAAATTTAAAGCTCGAAAAATGCAAAAATGGTGTAAAGTTAAAAACAGCTAGAAATTGAAAATCAAAGAGAAGAAGAAGATGATGATTCCAGATTCCGAAAGATTTCATTGATAAGAAAATTCAGTCAATTACATAAAAGATTCACCATTTTTAACCTCCGAATCCATAAAGAGTCCTTCCTTGTCTCTTCAAAGCATAAACAACATCCATAGCAGTAACAGTTTTTCTCCGAGCATGTTCAGTGTAAGTCACAGAATCACGAATCACATTCTCCAAAAATATCTTCAAAACACCTCTTGTTTCTTCATAGATCAATCCACTGATTCTCTTCACTCCACCTCTTCTCGCTAACCTCCGAATCGCCGGCTTAGTAATTCCCTGAATGTTATCACGGAGAACTTTCCGGTGACGCTTTGCTCCGCCCTTTCCTAAACCCTTTCCTCCCTTTCCACGGCCAGACATTTTTTTTTGAAGAATGGATTGATTTGAGAAGTGATGGTGAAAAGAGAAAATGGAGGGGCGGGAATTTATATAAGGGAAATTTTGGATGGAAAATTTTGGCGGTTGATTGAAATTTTGAATGGACGGTTTGAGATTGCGATCTGAGTGAGTTGTTTTCGCTCATTCTGGACCGTCGATTACATTGCAATCCACGGACAGTAATTATTTGTGTATTTTAATAGGATTGACTATGTGGCATGTTTTTGTAATTTGCTATTGGTAACATGTTAAAGGAGGTATGTTGATGAAATTACGGGGTTAAGCAATTTTATACTATTTTATTATTCATCATAGCTATAGTTTTCTATAATTATCGAACGCGACTAACATTAACCATTAATTACGTGGGCTGACTTCTAGTTTGTGTAATTAGTCACGTTTGTATATGTATAATTCGCCACATTTGTATAATTCGCAGCTAACCATTCTTTGTTTGATTTGTATTTGTATATGACGATGATTTCTTTGGGTTTTCAATTTTGTCATCATATACATTCAATCTTTTTGTGTATAACTTTCTAAAATTTGTATAAACGTGTAGATTTCGGATTTTTTTTAATACAATTTATATAATGTAATTTGTATAATTATTTAAAGTTCATATGTTTATGTTTGTATCAATTCGTTATTTTGAGTTTTATTATATTTGTATAATTCCGGACTTTATATTACTCAGTTATACAAAAATACGTGAATTATACAAACGTACCTGCGAATTATACAAATCATTGTCCTCTCTCGCTCGCCTCTCTCCTCCTTCTCCCAATTTCTCTCGCCAGAATATACAAATACATATGCATAATATACAATTATCTAACCAATATACCTATACAATTCACTTCTCTCCCACTCTCTGCCCTCTCTCGCTCGCCTCTCTCCTCCTTCTCCCAATCTCGCTCGCCACTCTCCCCCTATAACATGTAGCTACGAATCGTAATTAGCAAACTATAACTATGAAGCGTAATTAAGCTATTTTTGAGTGGTTATATGCGAAAGTTCCTCTAAAAGATACATAACTACAATAAAATAATGCGATAATCAAAGTGTAAGAAACAACATGTAATAATAAACATCAAATTTCTTTTACTACGACTACTAGTAGTAAAAGAAAAAGATACCAATCTGCTATCTATCAGAATTTGTGTGCTTTACAACCTCTTAACTAAGATCATGTCTTCTTAAAAGGAATAAAACTATAAAGAACAAGAACAAACACTAATCACTAAAGGCTTAAAGTTACTTTTTTTATGTTATCCAAATATTATAAAAGTGCTTAAAATAAGCCAATTCAAACAGGCTTGTAGTCTGTTTCTATTGAACTTGATACTTGTAGTAATACTTAATAAGAGAAACTAAACTTGACATGATAATAAGAATCTAACTCCTCATAGCAACAAAGATGGACCTCTTGGTGAAAGGCAAATCTTAGAATCAAGACTCTGAACTGTTGACATGTCCAATTAATCCCGATAGTCAAATCAACAACCTATATTTCAACAAAGTAGGGGTAAGGTTTGAGTACACTTACCATCTCCAGACCTCACTTATGAAATCACACCGGGTATGTTGTTTGTTGTTGATATATGTGTGTGTACAAAAAGTAGTAACATTTAATCTATATTCACCTTAGAATTCAATATAATTTTTCGATTAAGAGTGTCTAAACTAAACTTGTAACTATGTGGCTACACCACTAACCCCATCCATTGTTCAAAAGCAACTTTCATTGAAACAACAACATAAGTTGTTTACTTAATCAAGGTTTCCTTAAGATTGTCTCTCAGACTTCAATATGTTGAGCCTTCTTGATGGAAGCAGGCTACATTGCTAACATACTCAAAGCCAGAACTTGTGCCTCCTAGGCTTTGTTTACTGGGAAGGGACCTTTCCAAGTTCACCATTCCTCTTGAAATAACATAGCTCATATGTTCAATTGATCTCCAAACAACATTTTTGTAACTTTCTGATCACCAACATGAGAATGGTGTACTAGGAATTGCATATTCTTTTACCCTAAAGTACACTAGCCATCTTACATATTAGTAGTAACAATAACATTCTCTATAAATGGGGAAACAAAATTGAAAGATTTTATATTCTTAGGTCGAAAATAAGTAACCAAATGCACCAGTAATTAACGAAACCTTTACTTCCTCTCAAATGACCAGAACTGCAAATGTGATACTAACATTCCACAAGCACAAACAAATATCTAGCCACACCGATACATATAGCGTTGTTCTGGTTCTCAAAGAAACACCAGAACTTAAGAAGAGATACTTATGATGCAAGGACTACAATTTCATACCAAAGTTTACTAGCACAATTGGCACACATACAATACTCAACTAGAAGCTCAACGAGAAACAAAACTAGCTCATAAGGACAAACATCAAATAGTACAGCATCCCTTTCAAAAATAGCATCAGATGAGCACAATTTTATTGAGAAGATTATATTCCCTTGTACCGGTAACAAAATTGTCTTAAAGCAACAATCAGCAAAAAATTGATTACAAAGTAAGAAAGATGTACAAATACCAGAAAAGAAAATGCACAAACTTCATGAATGCATATAATCAACAACAAGTGAAGTTTTTGATAACACACAATCAAGTGTACATAGACTTTACACCTACCTTGAGAGGTAAATAAGTTGTTTCCGATAGACTCTTGACATCTTGTATATGAATCACAAATTCTCGATAGAAATCGAACAGCAACACCAATTCAAACATTCACAGAAAAGAAGAAAAGATGATTACTTTGTAGATAAACAAAAAAGATATGAGCACAGAAGAAAATTTAATCCAAAATACTAATGAGATTCATTTCATTACACAAATTCACCAGTTACAGTAATCTCACAATCTTCACCTACATAGAATTTTAAGCAAAATACCAGCTAGATTTAAAGGCGAAAACATACAAAATCAACCACCAAACCCGTAAAGAGTTCTTCCTTGTCTCTTCAAAGCATAAACAACATCCATAGCAGTAACAGTCTTTCTCCTAGCATGTTCAGTATACGTCACAGAATCACGAATCACATTCTCCAAAAAGATCTTCAAAACACCTCTTGTCTCTTCATAGATTAACCCACTGATTCTCTTCACTCCACCTCTTCTCGCCAACCTCCTTATCGCCGGCTTAGTGATTCCCTGAATGTTATCACGGAGAACTTTCCGATGACGCTTTGCTCCTCCCTTTCCCAAACCCTTACCTCCCTTTCCACGGCCAGACATTTTTCAGAGATTGAATTGATTTGAGATGAAAATCAATGGGGTTAGGGTTAGGGTTTTATAGAGATTTGATTTTCGAATTTGGGGATTTTTCTTTTTGGTTTTGGCGGTAGAATTTGAATTTTGTTTTCGAATTTTGGAGCGAAATTTTTGTTTTTAATATGAGCCGTTCGATAAAATGTGTATCTAACGGTGGATCCATATGTATAGATAGAAGCACGCGGATCAGTGACGTGGAGTACTTTTATTTATTTAGTTTAATTAATTACTATAGATTAGTTCTCTTTGAAGCCAATTAGGAGTAATATTTAAATGTTCTCAATCTAAAGATATCACAAGTCAACCCTAGTTGTATTGACAATGTTTGTTTGAATACTTCATGATTATAAACTTGATTATTATGAGTTATAGATATTTGATGTTTGAATTTTATTTACCTGTTATAAATAAAAGTATGTAAAAAATTACTTTTAGTTTAATAACTTTGTGTATTTAGAATAAAGAGTATATTTGTTAGCCAGTTTAATAAAAAATAAATAAAAAAGGCAAGCATAAGTAGTTGTTACTCGCGAAGTTATGACTATAACTAATAGACATCATTTAAATATATGTAAAAAAAAAGTGTTTGGATATTCGTATTTGAATTTTACAATGTGCATAGTAAAAATGATGATTGTTATAAATATTCTAATATTTTGTTTATATACATAATATTCTTATAATATATTATTATACAATATTTAGTATGAATGTTATAGAGGGGTAATTTTACAAAGAGTATGACGCTAAAATGAATATTGATGTTATTATAGGTGCAGGTTGTTATAGAGAAGAAAAATATAACATGAGAATTTGATTTTGGATAAGGTATGGTGTAATGGTTGAGGGTCGGTGGTTTGGTGAAAGTTCAGTAGTAGATCGTTTGATGTAGTAGTTTTTTATTGAGTTGTGTAGGATTCATGGATAAATATGGTTGTAACATTCCTGGAAAAAAAATCTTAAGTTTAATAATGCACCAACGAATATATAAATCGTCATTTTACGTGTAAAAGATAACCACACTTGAGGAAAACATCATAGTAGCATATAACACATATTATATTGTTAGAGAGCGATTCAAATTGAAATTGTATCAAAAAACTAAGATTGAAATCAAAGATGTTATATAATGCCAGTAGATTCATCTGTATTACGATTCAACAATAGTAACATTCGTGTCAATTGGACGGTTCGGTCGGTTGTACATTTTTTTTAAAATTATACCATCTCAATTTTATTTTTTTATAATATATAATCAAAATTAGATTTTTTAAAAGCATCTCAATCATATCGGTTTCTCTTCGGTATCGGTAAGGTTCGTTTAATTTTCGTTTTTATTTTAACTTTTAAAGTATCACCTCAAAATTATTAAAATATTTATTTCGCAACTATGTTCTCGAAGAAGCACTTCAATTATTCACCAAAAAACTAAGAATGTAAGATCTTGTTACTGTATTGTTTGATTCTAAACTTTTAATAGGAATGTTTGCATAGATTTTGACGCATTGTTTGATGACTTCAATTATAATATCTTTTTTAAAATCTTATTAATTAAAAACTAATTAAATGGCAAAAGGCCCAAAGTCGTCACCTGAGGTTTAGGACCTAGGTTGTATTTATATTTGAAAAATGTTAGAAAATATATTTATATATATATATATATATATATATAAATTTATTTGCATACATGTAAGGTTATTCAGTTCGGTTTGAGAATCTTTCGGTTTTCTTTTATAAACTAAAAAGACCATCCCAATTGTTCGGTACAGTTATATACTTAAATAGAAATCCACGATTTTATTATATAAATCGGTTCGATTGATTCAGATGATTTTTCATATTCTTTTGACACCCCTAACATTCTTGTTCAAATAATTTATCACATGGATTGCTTCATGATTTGAATTGTGATTACTAATATGAAACTTCAAATGACACATTTACTTATATGTCTTTTTAATTTAATGAGCGTGCTAAATGTTGAATTAATGATTTAACGATTTTTTTTCTTCCAAAACATTTACAAGAAATCAATATTTTATGTCATCACAACAAACTGCTTATCCACGTCATGTGGTATTGTTTACCAAAGTACTAGCCATAATTAATGTAGACGAATCCACTAAATCGATTGAGATACATTTGACTTAGGTATGTTCAAAATTGATATTTCGAATCGCTAAAAGTTATTAATTCATTAATAATGGGTTATTGGTTTAACAGTTTTAATAATGGTTTTAATTTTTTTCATCATTGGATTATCGATTTGAGGTTTTTTCTTAACAGGTTAACGGATAATCCGATAATAAATTAATAAATTATATTTATACCATTCGGTATATAAAGTCCTTGACTTAAAATTTAGTTTCATATTTTTATATCTGACAGTCTCAAACTTTCGGTTATTTTATGATGTGTTAGTGTTGTTTTTTAGCAAAATACAATCTATCAACTCATGTACATGCTTTATTTGGTTTGTCACCATGTTTTAAGTGATTTTTCAATCATTTACTTTTTGTGTCAAATCTTAATTATTAAAACGATAACGATCTTAATGATTTAACATGTCTACAAATCGATAAACTTTAAAATCGAACTGAACTGAACTGATCAATATGGGACTCTAATTTGACTTATTAATGAATAATATTAGTCAAATAGTGAATCTAATTACCAATAGTTAAAAAGTCAGTTTGACATAATTTTTTTTTTATAAAATATAAATAGTTAGACCAGCTTATAAATTTTAACAAATTACAGAAATAATAGTAATAATATTTATTACTCCATTTTATTTAAAAAAAAATAAAAATTATAGGAGTGTGAAGTCCATCCCTAATCTTAAAGCTTTGGCTCGTCTTCTTCCTTTCCATTTTTCTGCAATTTTTTTTTTGAGCTCACACAAAATTTCTTCATTATTTACTGCTTATAGAAGTCAAATTCAAGAACCCCAGAAGAACAAAATCCATTTTTTTTTCACTCACAGTTAGTCAAATTCAAGAAAAAAAAAATGGCATGTAGAGTTCAACATTCAATTCAGAGCAGTTTTTGGTTCTTATATTCAACCCCTTTACGAAATTCTTTGAACCCAAGAAGGAATTTTTTCAAGAATCGAATTAGTTTTGGCAAAGAATTGTTTTTTTCATCTTCTTCAAGAACTGCACTTTACTGCACTTGCAGCAGTAGTAGTAGTAGTGGTGGTGATAAAGATGGTTTTTTGACAAATGGGGTTGGGGGTGATGATGCATTTGTGCTCACAACTCCACTTTATTATGTTAATGCTCCTCCTCACATGGGCAGTGCTTACACTACCATTGCTGCTGATGCTATTGCTCGTTTTCAGGTTACACCCCTTTTGAGATTTGTAATTGTTGGTTTCAAAGATTTGAGCTTTTTGTTTGAATTCTCGATTATCCTATTGTTTTGTTGTAGTACTGGTTAGAATGATTTGTCATGTTGTTTATGGACTGTTTTTTCCTTGAGCTGAGTGTCTATCGGAAACAACCTCTTTACCTCCAAGGTAGGGGTAAGGTTTGCGTACACTCGACCCTCCTTAGATTTGTGGTATTACACTGAGAATGTTGTTGTTGTAATTTTATGGAGTCTATGTTGTATGCAGGGAGAAGTGTGTGATTTAAGACAATGTTTAGTTTTACTAATCCTATAATTTGCATTAAAGACAGAACTTTTAGTAGAATTAGAATGAAATGTGACCGAATGGAGAGAAAGAAGCATGCATAGTATTCACTATTCACATAGTTGTCCCCAACTGAGTTGAGATTGAGGTGTAGTTGATTGATTATCTAATTTGACGGAGTGAAGTTATCTTCAGACTACCTCTTTAGTGTAGTGATTATACCACCGCTGCTGCTGACGCCATTGCTCGTTTTCAAGTTACACTCTTTAAGATTGCAAGTGTTGGTCTCAAAGATTTGACCTTTATGTTTGGCCCGGACACCACGGTTATGAAAGAAAAAGAAAATAAAAAAAGATTTGACCTTTATGTTTAAATCTTATGGAGGATTTGAAGTTCTCAGTATAATTTTATGGAGGTCCTTTTAGTTTGGTTATAGGCTTGTATGTTAGTGCAGGGAGAAGTGTGAGATTTTAAAGAATCTCTAGTCTTACAAATTCTCTACTTCGCATTAAAGACATCATTTTTAATAGTATTAGAATGAAGTCGTCCCAAAAGGAGATGAATGTATATGGAGGATTCATATAGTTATCCCTGAATAGGGTGAGATTGAGGTGTAGCTGATTGATTATCTAATTTGACGGAGTGAAGTTATCTTCATACTACCTCTTTAGTGTAGTGATTACACCACCATTGCTGCTGACACCGTTACCCGTTCTCACATTACACTCTTTTAAGATTGTAATTGTTTGTTTCAAAGATTTGACCTTTGTGTTTAAATCGTAGGGAGGATTTTAAATTCTCAGTATAATTTTATGGAGGGCTTTTAGTTTGGTTATAGACTTGTTTGTTCGTGCCGGGAGAAGTGTGAGATTTTAGAGAATCCCAAGTTTTATAAATCCTCTAATTTGCATTTAAGATAGACTGATTAGTAGTATTAGAATGAAATGGGCCAGAATATAGAGGAACGGATATAGAGGATTCATCTAGCTGACCCTAACTAGGTTGAATTGAGGTGTAGTTGATTGATTTTCTAAATTTCCAGACTGAAGCTATCTTCATATTACCTCTTTAGTGCATCTTAATTTCATTTGTTCCAACTATGATTCTGTACATATGCTGGTCTTCCTTTGCATTACAAGGTTATAGCCTCTTTTATGGTGATGTCTTATCATAATATTTAGGGGGCGGATGTCATAGTTGACCTATGCCATCTCTATTCATGTTTTTGGTTGTCTATTCGAATATGAATTCAGGAGTCTTGGAACTCTTTCATATACTTAGTTTGTTAGGCATAGATGGTAATCGGAGCCTCCTTTTTCACTTAGCAATGAACTTCCTTGTGGTTGTGATGAAAAGATGCCCCCTCCACGAATAGACTGCCACAGGATATGATTTTAGCTTTTCTAAGTAGAAGGGAGGACATAATTAAAATAAAATAATGTCAGATTCCTCAAAGTATACTCTGGTGTGCAATTTTAATAGGCTGATGTTTGTAGAGTTCCTTTTCTTGCAGAGGCTACTTGAGAAGAAAGTTATATTCATCACTGGCACAGATGAACATGGAGAGAAGATTGCTACTGCAGCTGCAGCTAATGGTTCTAGCCCAAATGAACACTGTGACGTTGTATCACAAGCTTATAAATCTCTCTGGAAAGATGTATATTCTTCAACTAGTGCTAATTCATTTGTTTTTACTCTCAAGTACAGCATCTGGAATGTTCTTTTTTGATTGGGTGTGGAGGGTTCAAAATTAAGAGTTTAGTTCATGTAAGGGGAGCTCTCATCAATTGAGCTAACGTCATGCCTTTTTATTTCTTTAATTGTTACTGCAGTTAGACATAAGTTATGACAAGTTTATCAGAACAACTGATCCAAAGCATGAAGCTGTTGTGAAGGAATTTTACTCTCGGGTTCTTGCAAATGGTGACATATACAGGGCTGATTATGAGGGACTTTATTGTGTCAACTGTGAGGAGTACAAGGTGAGAACTCAATTTTATTTTTCCAAAGAAATCTTGTGCGTACCCTTCATATGACATTCTTGTCCTCATAGTCTATTACCCCTCCATTTCAATTCTATTGTCTGGTTTCGATTTGTCACGAAGTTTAAGAAAATAAAGGAAACTTGTGAATCTTGTAGTCTTAAACTAAAGATATGTGGAATGTACCAAAATGTCCTTTAATGTTGTGGTCTTAAACATGCCACGTGGAAAGTTGAAATTAAAGAGTTGCCAAAAAAAGGAAAAAGACATTTCTTTGAAACAAACTAAAAAGGAAAGTAAAACAAACAAATTGAAACGGAGGGAGTATACAGGATCATACAATTTTACTACTATCTTTTTTCATGCCTCAGTAGTCAAGTAGTCAGTAGTCACTCTAGGCATGAGGCATTCAACTGATTGGTTCTTCCATAAAAAAATTCATTCATGGTGGAAGATGTTAACCTAGTTACAGAGTTTCTAATGACTTCCTTGTGACTTTGAGCCCTTAAGCTGCATAAATCTACAGTCCCATGTTCTTATCAGAATTCATGCACAAAAGACTGGCACTGTGGCAGAGGTTGTCTAAAAATCATATTGATGTTGTTTGGAGTAGTCAGTTGTGAAAAAAAAATATTGATATATAATAGAAACCACTTTCCATCTTTTATTTTTCTAGCAATTTCGTGGCGATTGATTGCAGCTTTGCCTCTTATTGAATTCATAGATTGAACAATTTGTAATTACGTTTTCTCGGACCGGCTTAGTGCAAGTTTATCATCTACAATCTATTCCATTACATATAAGAAAAAGATTGATGTATAATAGGTAAAATAAAGGATGCATGAGATTATACGAATGTTCTATAGCTCAAAGAATTTGAATTATGCAATATCCAACTAAATACACGTTTCTTTGGCATTTATGCATGGCTAAATCTAGTTTGTTTATTATTTATTGGGCAGTCCATTTGTAACATTGGAAGAGTTGCAGGACGAGAAGGATTTGCTGGATGATAACTGTTGTCCTACGCACTTAAAGCCATGTGTGAAAAGAAAAGAAGATAATTACTTCTTTGCCTTGTCAAAGTATCAACAACAATTGGAAGAAGTTTTAAAGCAAAACCCTGGTTTCGTGCAGCCTTATTATCGTCTAAATGAGGTACGCAGATTGGAATATCTATTTGGGTTTTTATTTTAAACTCTGCACCTTATTGGTTCATAATATCACCTGAAAAAGGCTAGAAAAGATACAGATGAGATTGACTTTGGCGAAATATGTAAACAATATCTATGTTTGGAAAACATCTCATTCCTGGAATTTGCTCACTTCTCATAACTCATAGTAAATAATTTGAACACTACCGGGATTTTCCAAAGCATCAATTTAACCGGAGGTGAAAATTCACATTTTTCGTTGATATGACATTAGTTCAGTCAAACTAGGTTCACTAGAGATGAATTATATTATTCAAAAAACCAAAAGATATTTGTCCAGAAAAGAATTTCATTTCCGCACTGCACTATTGTCATTTGCTCTATATGATACTGTTTCCTGAAATACTATTCCTATTGCTGTCTCAGTTTACACGTCATCATTCTTGCATAATTCACATTACATGTTTGCTTCGTTTGAAAACATTATGAAATAAAACTGATATAGACTATTTAAAGGTTCAAGGTTGGATTAAAAATGGCCTGAAAGATTTCTCCATTTCCCGAGCATCAGTAGATTGGGGTATTGCTGTTCCTAATGATTCGAAGCAGACTATATATGTCTGGTTTGATGCTTTATTGGGGTAAGTCATCTATCTCTTTTGCGCCTGATGCATTTTGACCTTTTGATATTCTGTCTTCGTTTGGATTCTGTTCATTATGTTATTCAATAGTGTTGGCATCTTTTCCCTTTGTGAAAGTGCCTGTATAGTTCTTTATAAATAAAACGTCTGTGTAGTCTTCTTTTTTTCATAATTTTTTTTGACACGGTGGTTGTTATTTTCCCATATGATTCAGGGGTTCATCTCGAGTAAACTTGAAAAATTTCACTGCCTGTACTTCAAAATGGATTCAACTAAGCTAGTTGCATGTTACATAATGTTGCTAGGGCTTTAAGTTCTTTTCTGAATCTGGTCGACCCACATGCTGCATGCAAATGGTTCTTAAATTCCAAAGCACCCCTAGTCAACATTTTTCAGTAATTGAACTGTTGTTATGAACGTAGTAGCAAGTGACTCTCATTGTTATTTACCCTGAATATGATGTTCCATTCATCCGTTGTCGTATCTTAATCTCCCATATCATTTTCTTCTCCTTTTGCTCTTTTTTGGGTCAACAGTTATGTATCTGCTCTTCTGGAGGATAGCGAGCTAGCCAGTTTAGATACTGCAATTTCTTCTGGATGGCCTGCCTCGCTCCACTTAATTGGCAAGGTATGCCATGCTTTTAGTCGCATTTAAATTCAGATAAGCTACTGCTTGTTTGGGGTGGGGGGGAGGTTGTTAGGGATCTTGTTTGGACAATCTTAGTTCCATGAACTTCCTTGGTAGTTTCTTACAAAATCTAGTCGCCGTTGGCACTTGGCAGATAAGGAGATTGTTACTCGTACAAAAAGGGTAAACTAAGCACGTAGTTAGACACATGAATTACGTTCTTATGTCATTCAAGTTTCAAGTCCAAGCGTAAGTATTAAGTGGCACTGGAGTTGTGCTATTCTTGTTGGTGTATGCCAATTAGTATCTTCTTGATCTTTGATTATAGATTTTGTTCCTCGGTTAACCTTGAAGAAACTCAGATGTTTGATATCAATATCTTTTATATACGTTCAAAGTTCTCATTTTAGATGCTTCTTTGGATACACCTAAAAGCATCTTGTTATCATAACTAAGCAACGTTGGAAAGCTAAAGTTCTTTTATGTTTAAATGAAATAAAATATGAAAGTTTATATAGTTCATGTACTTTTGTTGCTAGAGAACTTTCTCAAAATCCTCTTATTGATGAAGACGTTCCTTTTTACTTAGCTAAATTTCATCTAATCAATGTGTCTCCTTAACGATTTTGTTCTCCTTAACAATTTTGACAGGATATATTGCGATTTCATGCTGTTTATTGGCCAGCGATGTTAATGTCAGCAGGAATTGGTCTCCCTAAGATGGTATTTGGTCATGGATTCTTGACCAAGGTATTTACGTTACAGTTGGAACTTATACTCTATATTTTCTTGACCTTGGAAGGTCTGGCTCTTCGACATTGTCTGAGTTGTAGTTTGTTATCACCTATTCCATCTCCTTACCAACCACCCCTCCAAGAAAAAGTAAAGGAAAAAACAAAAAAGAAACAGTAGATGAAGTACTTGTATGTTTCAGGAGTTTCTTACTACTATACCAATATTATATCTGCTGACATTGCTCTAATTCTTCGCTCATGTGAAGCTTTGGAGAAGCATGCATCAAATGTTTATATGATTGATAAAAATCTGTTCAAATACATCAGTCTTCTTCGATCGAGATAATTTTGTATTTTTCTCTCTGGACTGCGTTAACATTATTTCATACATATACTGTTTTAAGCTATATAACTTCGATAAAAACATATAGGCAAGCATGTAGTTATGCTAATTAGTCATATAGTCCTGTTTATATTTGATGCAGCTTTTGTTTTTTTTGAAATTTTAGGATGGCATGAAGATGGGTAAATCACTGGGGAATACACTCGAGCCAACGGACTTGGTTCAGAGGTTTGGACCTGATGCAGTCAGGTACTTTTTCCTCAGGGAGGTAGAATTTGGTAATGACGGAGACTACTCAGAGGAGCGGTTCATCAGAATGATAAACGCAAATTTAGCTAATACAATTGGTACTTAATTTGTTTTAAATATGTTGCATTGTCATTTCGTTCTGATTAGCTTTTGGAACTTAGACATGGATATTAAGTCTGACCTAAGGATTATTAATGCAGGTAATCTTCTAAATCGCACTCTTGGACTTCTGAAAAAGAACTGCCAATCAACTCTGGCGGTTGATTCAGATGTTGCGGCAGAAGGAAACAAATTCAAGGCTGCAGTGGATAAACTGGTAAACACATCTCTCCTTTCATGCATTGAGATGTACATAGAATACAGTTTAACCGCGTAAGGCGCTTATAGGTTAACCAAAACCCATCTATGTGTTTGATGATGTGATGTGTTGTCTTTATAGGTAGAGAAAGCACGCGTGCACTATCAAAATTTGGAATTATCAGCAGCTTGCGAGACTGTGCTGGAGATTGGTAATGCTGGAAATTTATACATTGATGGACAAGCACCGTGGACTCTTTTCAAGCAAGGCGGTACAGCCTTTGAAACTGCAGCAAAGGTTTTTCTTCAAGCTGTTTCCTTAAATTTCGTTGGTATAGAACTCAATGAAGTTATATCATTGCATTCTAAGATGCTTTATTCTTCCCTTTTGATTATTCATTAGGATCTCGTAATTGTATTGGAAGCAATGAGAATCATATCAATCGCGCTATCACCAATTACACCAGGCTTGAGCTTGAGGATATATTCCCAACTTGGCTACACCGAGGAACAATTCAACGCTGTTAGCTGGGTACATTCATCTTTCTTTTGCTATATCTTTGATGATTTTCTAGCAAAACCATTGAGTGATCGATTATCTTGTTTTCAGAGTGATACCAAATGGGGCGGGCTGAAAGCTGGTCAAGTAATGGCACAGGCAAAGCCAATCTTTGCCAGAATAGAAGATGGAACTGAAGCCGAGACCAAAAGTGCAGCAACAAAGAAAGTTAAGAAGGAGAAGACACCTAAAAGTAAGAGTCCTGTTGAAGCTTAAGAACTTTTTTTCATGCTAATCTTAAACATCATTTTTTTCTCCTCCGCGAAATGTAAAACATCGATTCTTACAACCAATAAGTATCTATCGATATTGCTTTGCATAGATTTTGTTTTAACCAACTCTGTTATCAGTCATAACTTAGAGCTGGATACATCAAGAACTATCAGTTTTTCGACCAATTTGTTTTCACAGAAGGAAGGAGGCTATTTTTAGTCTGTCAAGTGTTAAGTGTTTTGCAAATACATAATGAGATTTGCTTGAAAATGTGTTTGATGAATTAATACAGCTAAGCTTACTTCGAGAGTCTATCAGAAACAGTCTCTCTATCTATGTGCTGGTAAGGTCTACGTACACACTATCTCCAGAGTCCACTTGTGAGATTACTCTAAGTATGTTATTATGTTGTTGTTGTACTTTTCATATGTATATGTTGAGAGAACCAGTCGTTAAAAACAGACTCCTGTACTACTCAAGGAAAGACCACTCAATGCGAGATGTTCATCTGAACTCAATATTTTACATATAGAGAAACTTCTAACGTTTCAACAAATATTACATTTTGAACTCATCAAATTGATGCTAACTTTGCATTATTTGCAAGTATTGTCTCTCTATTATCGATAGGGGCGAGTCTTTCATATTTTAACGAGCATACAAGAACAAAAAATTAACAATATTTTCAACGAAGCAGTGTTAGATGATACCGTGAATACAAAAAACAAGCAAAAATATGGACAAAAAATATATTTTTGGATAATAAAAGATGGATGCTGGACATAGTTTATTTTCCATTCAGAAAGACAAAGCAATAAAAAAACTGAGAAACAAAAGTTGATATCTCAGGTATAAACCAAAGCCAAGATGCAAAAACATATATTTGTGAACTCTCATTTTCCATCAATTCCAACCATGGATGTTTTCTTTCTTGAAATCCCGAGCCTATCGCGGAAATCTTCCTCCATGAGAGGAAGACCATCGCGCAACTTGACCTTTGGTTCCCACCCTAGCAACTCTTTTGCCTTTGTGATATCGGGTTTTCTCTGTCGAGGATCATCTGGTGTGTTCTCCACGGTGATAATTTTCACTTCCGGATTGATGAGCTACAAGATAACACATTATTTATGTATCCGACTCTTCAAAGTTTTAATAGCCTCGATCATAAAAGTACTCGTCTAGATTACCCTTTATCTCTCTCGAAGTAATCCCACAAGTGAGATCTGAGGAGGGTAGATTGTACACAAACCTTACCCCTACCTTGAGAGATAGAGAGGCTCTTTTCAATAGACCCTCGGTTCATCCCTAAGTACTTCACTATTTGGAAGAGAAAGGGTAAAATCTTAAACGTTTGCCAAAATAACTAATATAAGGGTTACCTCTTTCACATTCTCCGCGAGTTCAAGCATTGTGAATTCACCTGATGATAGAGGATGAAATTAGTAATGAACGATGATGTATCAAAATTTTAACCTTTTTACGAGTTGTATAGAAAGGAATTGGAAACGAACTAACCTGGATTTCCAATGTTTATTGGTCCAGTATTTTCTCCATCCATAAGTCGCATAAGGCCATTAACCTACACATCAAGAAAGGAAGGCAAGTCAAAGGATAACAAATCCGAATATCAACTTCAAATCAAATGGCTCAAAAGAACGTTATAGGTGATTTCTTTCCATCTGCTAAGCGTTGCACAACCTTAGATTGTGTTGGTGGTAGGTAACACATACTCAGTGGTATAATCGAGGTGCAGGGAAGTAGGCCCAGACACCCATCGTTATAAAAGAAAGTCAAATCGCTCAAAGATTAGTTCTTACCATGTCTGAAACATAACAAAAGCTGCGCGTTTGTGTTCCTGGTAACTGGACAGTCAAGGGTTCATCACTGCAGTGTGCAAAAATAAAGTTGGTCTCTTACGATCAAACTAAGTTAAGGTAACAAAGTTGACGGAAACTGTTAACAGAAACATTCAGAAGCAATACCGAATTGCCTGGGCAATGAAGTTGCTGACAACACGACCATCATCAATGTTCATTCGAGGACCATAAGTGTTGAAGATCCTAGCAATCCTTATTTCTGTTTTTTCGATCATATCAGAGGAGATTTGATGGAAGCAACGCGAAACATATGTGCTCACAGAAGAAAGTTTTACCTATTCCGTGCTGTCTGTGATAATCAAACATCAAAGTCTCAGCCACTCTTTTGCCTTCATCATAACAACTTCTAACTCCTGAAAATTGTGAGCATACGAAATATATAGTTGAGCATCTGTGGCACGATCGACCCCAGGGGTGGAGCCAGGTAGGATTACATCTATAGCAGATGTTGAACCTTCTTTGGCTTCTTCACACGTTTACTTTTCATATTTCGAACCCTTTAGTGAAAATACTGGCTCCTCAACTGATCGACCTTATTATCTTATCTTAGTTTAAGAACGAGACCATTCACTATTTCGATTACTTCAATATCATAAAGTTAAAAACGTACCAATTGGGTTAACATTGCCCCAATAGGTCTCATCTTGAGGGTGCACGAGTGGATCTCCGTAAACCTCAGAAGTCGATGTGAGTAAAATCCTGTTTTGCACAAGGAACAAATGGTGAGATAGAGGATCTATATTACCAAGAACTAAGTAGTAAGTACAGAGAGAAGCTGATTCCGACCTTGCTCCAGTTCGTTTGGCAAGTCCCAACATGTTCAACGTTCCGATAACATTTGTCTTAATTGTCTGGTAAAAAAACCAACAGAAATCGTAACTTCAGAGCAACGTAACAACTAGTGTGACAAACATAAAGAAAAGAAGGAAACTTCTGCAATTACTAACCTTAACAGGATTATACTTGTAAAAAATGGGGGAAGCAGGACAAGCAAGGTGATAAATCTGGTCTACTTCAATCAACAATGGCTCAGTAACGTCTGCATAAGAAGAAAATCGATACAAAGGATATAAACAAGACGGTTCATGAACGTAGAACAACATACTCAGTATAGTCCCACAAGTAGGGTCTATGGAGGGTAGAGTGTACGCAGACCTTACCCCTACCTTGACAGGTAAAGAGGTTGTTTCCGATAAACAAAAACACTAACGTTTATAAAGACATAAGCAATAACAACAGCACGATAGTGAGAAACTAGAGGCATAAGAGACAACAAGTAGTAGTAAAAACCCAGAAGCAGTGCTTTTACCATGGCGAATTAGCTCAAATCTTGGATGACCGATCCATTTCTTTAGATTATCTTTTGATCCAGTGAAGTAATTATCAGCAACAATCACCTGAGCACGATGTAAAAAAGTTTATGTAAATGCACTCGTATTTAACCATTGATCTACGAGGACGCAATAAGTTGTGATTATACAACATAAAACCAGGGCGAAAAAACTATTTACCTCATTCTTCTCATTTTCCATCAATTTGTCAACAAGGTGAGAGCCTATAAATCCAGCACCACCAGTCACCAGAATCCTCATGTTAGCCTGTCATTCAAGAATGGTGAGGAATATTAACTATATCGGAAACAACCTCTCTACCTCCAAAACGTAGGGGTAAGGTAAGCGACTAAGCATACACACCACCCTCCACAGACCCCACTTGTGAAATTAAACTGCGTAAACATGAGATGTATAAGCTATGCCAGTGTGAATTTCCTAGTATTGATAGTCCCAAGCCGGGATAGAGGAGGGGGTTTGACAACTAATGTAAAGCTAGTCAATTCACGATGAATCTTCAGAATTGGACTGAAACGGGCTTAAATGGAGCACATGGACAAAACCAATCTCAAAATACTTGGGATTGAGGCGTAATGGTTATTATAAACACGATATATAAATCTAACTAAGATCCAATCAACCACATCCTACACTAACTGGATTACCAAATTACAGAGAGGCTTCTGTGTAATACCTGGAAAAATTTCGCCTTTCGCAACGGTGAAGGCTCTGGTGGTGGTTTTGTGGATACATGATTGTTCCCATTGGAAGCCATTTTTTCAGATCACTTCAATTCTGTACCAAAGATCAATCAAATTTAGAAAAAAAAAAATAACAGATTCAAGACAACAATCCAAGATCAATCAACCCCTTCACACAAACACCCAAAAAAAAAACATCACAAGTTCAAATTTTTCGAAACCCAATTTCCCTTTAACTCATGAAAAATCTACGTTGCTTAGACTCTTAACAAATGTTGGCATGTGAGAATCAAATTATGAAAATCCCACACGGGTAGGACAACATTTTCAGATAACACGAGCAACAACAATATAAACTCAGTGTAGTCTCACAAAGTGGGGTCTAGATAGGGTACAATACCCTACCTCAAAAGTAGAGAGGTTGTTTTCCGGTCTAAAAACAACATATAATAACACGATAATCGAGGTACAAGGAATCATTACATAGTTACAGAAATCAAAAAAACAAAAAGCTGAAATCTTGATTCCCAGAATTGAGAAGAGAATATGAACACAAAAAAAAAAAAAAAAACCTAAATTGAACTCCAAATCACCTTGATTAGTATAATTGCAGAAGGGAAAAAAAGACTGAATACAAATAAAATTAGCAAAAAATCAAACAAATTTATAGAACATGAAAAAACAAAAACCCCACAATACCCATCACACCAAACTTTACCAACAAGAGAGAGAAATTACATAAACCAAAAAAATATTTTTTTAAAAAATAAAAAAAGTTATCTTTCAACACACGCAAAAAATAAAATAAAATAAATTAAAGACAGAAAGACAAAAAGACAAAAAGGGGAAACTGATAATGAAATCAAACCTTCTTAGAAATAATTACAGATCTGAATCTTTTTTTTTTTTTGAACACCAAACAAATAATTTCAATAAAATTAGCAAATATTAATAAATTCAGCAAAAATAAATTTAAAAGAGGGATCTTTTTAATACCCATTACTGAAATCTAATTAATTTTTTTTTGCTAAATCAAGATTACCAAATACTTAATGAATTCAGCAGAAACAAAGCAAAAAATAATTTTAAAAAAGGATCTTTTTAATACCCATTACTGAAATCTAATCAATTTTTTTTTTGCTAAATCAAGATTAACATATACTTAATGAATTCAGCAGAGACAAAGCAAAAATCAATTAAAAATAAGATCTTTTTAATACCCATTACTGAAATCTAATCAATTTTTTTTTTTGGCTTAATCAATTCAGCAGTAAAAAAGCAAAAATAAAATAAAATAAATTCTAATATCCATTACCTCTTGAAACTGAAATCTTTCGTACACTACAAAAAAAAAAATATTATAAGAAAAAAAAAGAGGTACCTGTAAAATATATATATAAAAAGACACAGTGAAAGAAGTAATTAGAATCCCAGATTATGTTGAGATTTTGATTATAAAATAATGGGGTTTTATTATTTTATAAGAAAATTGAGATCTTGAAATTAATTACTTAGTCTTTTTGGATTGATTTTTTTTTTTGGGAGTAAATAGTGTTATATGCTATTTAGGTTTATAGGTCAATATTTGGTCTTTTTTTCCTAGTAGATATTTACTACTTATTAGTTGAGATATTATCTTTATAATTTAAATATTTTATATTTATATTATATTTATTAATTGCGATAGGTAAAGAAAAATGTTCGATAATCGATTGGGATTGATATACGGAACTCAAATGGACTATTTTAGCCCTTCATATAAGTTCTTCGCATTGAAATAGTTCTTAATATATAAAACACGTGATTATTTTAGACGTGTATATAATTATATAATCAAAATCATTTTTAAGATATGAGAAAGTTGACTATTTTAGTCATAAATATTTTAAGGTGACGATGCAACTAAAAGAATCTATTAAGTTGAACCAACAACTCACATGAAATGTATAGTATTAGATGAAAATGTAAGGCTTTAAAAATATCTTTAACTCAGATTACTGACGATAATAAATTTAGTTATCAGTTGATTAATTCAAATTTATTAGGTAAAAGAAATTTGTTGTTATTAGCACTACAATACACCTACTTTAGGACCAAATTTTATATTATTATTCAAATAATAGAGAGTTCAACTGAAAGAGAATAATCTAATTGAGTTTGGTTCTAAAATAAATTGTTAATCAACATGAGGAATTGAGGATGTATTAAATTCCCCTTTTGTTATTTTTAATAATAATCCAAAGGATTAGTTTAATTTTCGATTCTCCATACTAACTACTACTTTATAATTATTATTGTTAAGGAAAAAAAATTCAAATATGACATTAACCTTTGAATAAAGATTCATTTTTACGTCATTTGTTAAATATTGAATTTATATATATCCTTGTCGTTCAATAAAATATCTATTCCTACTATTATTTTTTAATGAAAAATATAAATAATTTTGAACAAATAGGACGAGTTAAATTAATTCGGGCTAATTTCATCATCCCCAAATGGGCCCATATTTACCAAACCAAGCTAGATATCCAACCCATTTCGATGAGAATCATCACCTCTAAATTCAAGTAAATTTAACCAATCAAAATCACTCTAGCCCAAATCCACTAAAACTTATACGAACTAGACAATGAATTTGGTCCAATCTCTTAAATGAACTAGATGGATCATATGAATTTGAGTCAATCTCTTAAACAAATTAGACGTATCATATGAATTCAGGCCAATTTTGCCGCCCAGGCCAAAGTTTACCAAACCAACACTAGATATCTAACCATTTCCAAGAGAATCACCACCCTCTAAATTCAAGTAATTTAACCACAATATCACTCTAGCCCAAATCGAGTAAAACTTAAACGAATTAGACAAATCATATGAATTTGGGCCAATTTTGTCAGCTAAGCCAAAATTTACCAAACCAACGCTAGATATCCAAGAGATCCGAGAGAATCACCACCCTCTAAATTCAAGTAGTTTAACCACAACATCACTCTAGCCCAAATCCACTAAAACTTAAACGAATTAGACGAATCATATGAATTTGAGTCAATCTCTTAAACGAACTAGACGGATCATATGAATTTGGGCCAAACCAAAGGTAGATATCCAGCCCATTTCCCAAAACAATCCCTACCCTCAAAACCCAATCAATCTACACCGTCCAATTTAGGTCATTCAATTATCTACCACTATATAAACTATCCATCATCTTCTCCATCAATTGATAGAGCAAATCAGGTTTAGGGTTTTTCTCATTTCTACGTTTTTCAGCAAACCATAGATCTGAATTGAAGAGGTTAAAGTGACGGCGCCGCTGCTGTCCGCCTTGACTGAAAGTTGAATTCGTCTTGGCCCTCTGTTTGTTGTAAAAATCTCTTCTTTTCATTTTTAGGGTTTTTGTTAGTTTTAATCTGAAAACCAATTCAAATGGCTCCAAAAGCAACTAAGGCTGAGAAGAAGATCGCTTATGATACCAAGATGTGTCAACTTCTGGATGATTTTACTCAGGTGCTTGTGGCTGCTGCTGATAATGTTGGATCCAATCAGCTTCAGAGTATTAGGAAGGGTTTGAGAGGTGATTCTGTTGTTCTTATGGGGAAGAATACTATGATGAAGAGAACTATTAGGGTTCATGCTGAGAAAACTGGCAATGAGACCATCCTCAATCTCATCCCTCTCCTTGTTGTAAGTCTTTTTGCCCCTCACTGATATCCTGTTACCATTTTGACATTCGAATTCTGTATATCTATATACTCAAAAGCATGTTAATTGTACTGAATTTGGTGTTCAATTTATTGAATCTGATCAATTGATACAGAAAATGATAAATTATGTTTTTGTTTTCATAGTATAGGTAGTACTCAGTTAACTGTACTGATTTTGTTGTTCAGTTTATACTAGATTAATGCAGGATTGATATTCCAATCTGATACAATAAACAATAAAGCTATGTTGCTCGGACTCTTCAAAAATTCCGAAAATAGTGTATTTTTGAAGGATTGGCAACATTTTTGGAGAGTCTGAGCAACTTAGCAATAAAGCTAGTTTTTGTTTACATAGTATAGGTAGTACTCAATTAACTGTACTGAACTTGTTGTTCAGTTTATACTAATGTAATGTAGGATTGATCTTCACCAATGGTGTAATCTGTGTTTAACAGTCTAGTATTCTGGTATCGTTTTTTGATATTTCAATTCGATACAGTAAAAGATAAATATTTCAATTCGATACAGTACAATATAAAGTAAACGAACTTTTCTATTTGTATGTTCAATGTGTATATTCTAAGCATGTTTTTTTGATTTCATTATATAGTTAACTCAGTCAACTGTACTGAACTTGTTGTTCAATTTATTATAGGGTAATGTGGGATTGATCTTTACCAAGGGTGACCTCAAGGAAGTGAGTGAGGAAGTCGCGAAGTACAAGGTAAATTAATTGCTGTACTCTTTTTATATTGTAAAATGATGAAACTTGCTTATGTTTTTGGCTTTCTATGTGTGTTTGGGATTAAGTTTAAAGTATGTTTAACATGTTACATGATGTGGTTCAAGTGTTGCATGAAAATCATTAAGATGTCAACTTTTTACTAGTTATATTTGAAAGTTTTAAAAAGGTTATTTTCACTTGAAACTTAACTGCAAAAGTCATTCTATGGTTTGTATATGCTGTTGCTCTCAATGTTATTTTATTGTGTTTCGTCAATTTTGTCTTGCATTTCTTCCAATTGTTGAAGACATGTTTTATGCTTGATGTTTGAATTGATTCTAAGTTTAATCTGCACTATGTCTCATTCCAGCCTTGGTTATAGTATGTTTTATGGTCCTCCATTTATATGTTAATAGGTTGGAGCACCTGCTCGTGTTGGTCTGGTGGCTCCAGTTGATGTTGTTGTCCCTCCTGGTAACACTGGTCTTGACCCATCTCAGACCTCTTTCTTCCAGGTTTGTGTTTCATGCCGCCAAAGAATTTTTTTTCCACTTGTGTTGAGAAGTTATTTCTTGTTACCTTACCATATATTTCTTGCAGGTGCTCAACATCCCAACTAAGATTAACAAGGGTACTGTTGAAATTATCACTCCTGTGGAGCTCATCAAGAAGGGTGATAAAGTTGGTTCCTCTGAAGCTGCCCTGCTTGCCAAACTTGGAATTAGGCCATTCTCATATGGTCTTGTTGTTCTCTCTGTTTACGACAACGGATCCGTCTTCAGCCCTGAGGTTCTTGACCTGACTGAGGATGATCTCATTGAGAAGTTTGCCATGGGAGTATCTATGGTTACTTCCTTGGCATTGGCCATCTCTTACCCAACTCTTGCTGCTGCACCACACATGTTCACCAACGCCTACAAGAATGTGTTGGCCATTGCAATTGAAACCGACTATTCTTTCCCTCTAGCTGACAAAGTGAAGGAATACCTCGCGGTATGTTCTTAATCACAATGTTTGAAAGATATAATGATATTAACAGAGTTAGTTTACCCTGTCTTAACTATTCTTGCACTTGCAGGATCCTAGCAAGTTTGCCGCCGTTGCTGCCGCTCCTGCCGCAGCTGCTGGTTCTGGAGCTGCTCCTGCTGCTGCTAAGGAGGAGGAGAAGAAGAAGGATGAGCCTGCTGAGGAGTCAGATGATGACATGGGTTTCAGTTTGTTTGATTAAGTTTGTTGTTTGTGATGTTGTCTGTTTTTTTGTTTCAAAAACATATTTTCACCTTTATGTTTCAAATTATGCAAACAATATTTAAATTCAATTATGAGATGTAGTGGATAATTTTGTTTTGGACCTAAATGCCTTGCCTTCTTTTATCACGATTAGCATATGTTAATCTTAATGTTTTTGAATAGTATATTACTAATTTTTCTACAACTAAAACGTTTTGTTACTGCAATAATTAATTAGTCTACACATTTTATCGAGTGCTTGAATGAATAATAGGTTTTTAAGAGTTAATCTGTTGTTTTAATTATTTAATGCAACCAGACTCATAGCTTTAGTTAAATTTTGACGTAGACAAAAAACATGTTTTTAATTCAATGTTAAGGTTCAAAAAAAGTCTCAAGTAACAGTACTAAAATTGTCGCAACAGGTTTGACTATATTGAGTCACGGAAAAAAATAGAGTAGATCATCTACATCACAATTCAAATTATGCTCTGAAATTTACGTAAACACGAATTGCTTTATGAATTTTGTTGGTTTTTTGTTAATTTCATCAACTTTCTTGTTTTATTGCTTGCATTACGTGCAAGTTACACAAAATTTTATAATATGTGTAACTAGATATTAGTTACACCATGTAACTAATATCTAGTAGATCAAAGACTAAATGATACGATTCTATAATATAT